>JAADXW010000111.1:0-38639 GCA_023337975.1 Phytopythium ostracodes
AGCGTCGTCGACTCGAGCTCGGCGGGTGCGCTCGCGATCTCCTTGAGGTTCGCCACCGTCTTGTTGCTCGTCGCCATCGCCTGCGGGCGGTTATACACGGGCACCAGCGGCGTGTACATCATGAGGGCCTCGCTGTTCAGATAAACACACCCACCCGTGTTGTGACTCCGCGGATTGGAAGGTAGCCTAGTTACACGGTGGTTGGGCGAGGAGGTGATCTCGAGCTGGACGCGTCTATTCCATTGTGAATTCCGAACGTGCTAGCCTTTTTGGAGTGCGAGATCGTATCGACCACATCGATCAGTGCTCAATCCATGACAGCCCCGCCGTCCGGGTAAGCGACCACGAGACAGTTGCGGGTCTCCGTCTCATACAACTCGTTGAAGCGGACGCGCATCTCGGAGTTGCATCTGATGCTCACCGCTGTCTCGGCGTTAACAAGCGTCGTGTGGGTGGCTGTGCGCGTCAGTGCGAGGCGATCGACGGATACGGCCTTGCGTTCGAGGTGTTAGATGACAAAGCAGCGGGAACTCCAGGTACAACGCTGCAATGAAAGCTTGCTTCACCGAGCTCTACCGGAAGGAGATCTGAGGCTGCATCACGCGCTCGTCGCCGTCGCTCTGGTTGGGCGCCGCTCCGGTCGTGTAGTTCGTGGGCCGTTTGCGCTGGACTTGGGGGGATTGGCGAATCCATCGAACGCCTTGGTGAGTGGGCGTCTCTTCTTCTTCTTTCAAACGAGGACTCCATCGTGCAACAACCCACTGGTACGGGTCACACAGGGGAAGAAAACCCATTGACACGCGTCGTCCTCATCGCCGGCGCTCGCGGAGTTGTCCCCATGCACAGCTTGAAGAAGCGTCACCTTATTTTTACAGTAAAATGTAAGGTCTTAACCGTAAAACAGTACAAAATAGCAAAAAAAACGCAGCAATTTCCTCCCACCTCTCAACTGGCAACTCGGCCAGTGTAGTGTACCCAACGTCTTGATGCGCGAAACCAGAAACGTCAATCACCCAGCCGTACTTGAGCGTCCATCATTCCTCACGTTGACCACCACTCTGCAAATTCCACGGCACTACCTTCTCCCCCTCCAAAAATCTGGCAGCAGCAAACTGCAAGTGGCAAGCGAACGTTGGAGGTCGGGAAGGCGAGCAGAAGATCTCGAGACGCCGGAGAAGGAACACAGTCGCACTGAAGGGGAAGCGCCTGCGGGGGAAAGATCGCGTCGGTGCCCGTTAGGGGGGTGAGGCCTCCAGAATCAGCCGGCGGCTGCTTTATTTCGATTCTCCCCGCTTCAGGACACGACTCGACCGCTTCCTTTCTTCTTTTCCCTTACTGATCGACCATGGCGCCTACGCACGTGTTGTCTCCGGCGGCGGTCGGAACTGCGCGCGGCGGGGGTGGAGGGGGAGATGCTGGCGCTGGCGTGGCGAACGGGTGGGGTCTCCAGTGCTCCAAGTGCGACAGCACGATCGCGCGGCACTCGCATCTGACGTTCCTGCGCGAGAGCGACAAGGTTGTGTACCTGGTTTTGACCAAGGCGCTGTTCGCGGACGAGCAGGCGCTCGCGCCGCCCGGTGAGGAGCGCGACGCCTGGAGCGTGCGCAACGCCGACGGCGTTCAACCTGAGGCGCGGGTCACCAAGGTGCGCACCACGAACGCCAAGAAGCGCGCGCGATTCCCGTTCGAGCTGCACTGCGCGGTCTGCAGCGCGGACATTGGCTCGGTGGGGTACGTCGGCGACATGACGGAGACGATGATGGCGCTGAGCGCCAAGAACTGCACGTACGTCGTCGACCAAGCGGTGACACGCATCAACTACGACGCGTGGACCGGCCCACGCGCGCGCAAGTGGACCACGACGCTGAAGGACCTCGAGGAGTCGCAGCTGCCCTTTACAGTGTGCACGATCCAGGACTACATCGACGGCGCGTCGGGGGATGGAGCGCAGGCGACGGCAGGTGGCGGCGAAGTCGAGAAGCCCAAGGAGGTGGATGCGCTGGTGTTCCCGACTGAGGAGTCGATTCGCGCGGGCTTCAGCGCGGCGGCCAAGATGACGACTCTCCGGACGTACCAAGTGGAGCTCACGCTGTCGGCTCTGCTCGAGAACACGATCGTGTACTTGCCAACTGGTGCGTGCAACGGGCTGGTTCAATGCTGCTGACGTCGTTCCTCCTCTCTAACTTGGCGTTACGCACTTGTGTAGGGTGCGGCAAGACGCTGATTGCGATCAAGGTGCTCGAAGAGATGAAGAATCTCAACCCAAAGCGCCGAGTGGTGCTGTTTGTGCCGACAGGCCCACTGGTATCCCAGCAGGCAACGTACATTCGCCGCGAGTCCAACTTGGAGGTGTTGGAGCTGTCGGGCCAGCATGGATCATCGTCTGCCGCCGTCTCGGACCCTCTGGACGGGACGAAAGCCGCGGACGCGCTGGTGGTCACGCCGCAGTACTTCCTCAACATGATCTACAGCAAGCGGACAGCGATCACCGACTACAGCGCCATGGTCTTCGATGAGGCGCACCATGCAACGGGCAAGCACCCGTACCGCGAAATCTTGGAGAAGCTCGCGGCCGTAGACCTCACCATTCGACCACGAATCCTCGGACTGACCGCATCTCCGTTCGGCGAGTCCTCGCGCGACATGGCCGGCCAGTTGGCGCTCAAGAAGCTGACTGAGTCGTTCAACTGCGTGCTAAACGCCCCGACGCTCTTCACGGACGAGCTTGAGCAGAGCTTCATTCCGAAAGAGGCCAAGTGGGTGCTGGTCGAGGAGACGACCCACGAGTTGGTGCTGCGGACCGCACTGAAGAAGTACATCGACTCGCTCTTCTCGGACGTCTCGACGCTGTCCGGCGGCAACGTGGTGCTCTTCGGAACAAACTACGACCGTGACGACACGGAGCTGTCGCAGTTCCTCGCCAAGCTGCGAGTCTCGCAACAGAACGCTCGTCCCGTGAAAAAAATACCGAGCAACCAGATAGGCGACACACCTGCCCAGGCACCGCAAGACTCTACGGACAAGACAGACTTGGAATTGCTCTTGGAGCACATTCGCAAGATTGCGTCGTCGTTCTACGACCTGAGCCTTTATGGCCCGTCATGTGTCGCCAAGTCGCTGTTCGACTTTTTCCACGACCTCGCTGGGAAGACTACCGTTGGTTCCAAGAAGCAGAGAAAGTTTAATCTGGTCCGCGGCAAGTACCAGTCGCAACTACATCCGGAACTTGTCAATTTCCCGCACGAGAAGTACGACGGCACGGACATTGCTACGCGAGTGCGTCTCGTAGCCGACTGCATACAGAACGCGAACTTCACCCACGAATCCCGCGCGATTGTGTTTGTGCGCCGCCGGCGCACGGCCATCTTGCTCGCGAAGGCGATGGAGGGAATTGAAGAGCTGCGGGAGCTGAACCCAACGAGGTTTGTCGGACATAACTCGTACGAGGGGATGAGCTGGGAGGAGGAGCAGAAGCCGACGCTGGAGAGGTTTCGTCAAGGCCGTATCCGTCTCTTAGTGGCAACCAACGTCCTGGAAGAGGGCTTGGACGTGCCCGAGTGCTCGCTGGTGATCCAGTTTGACGGCGTCATCGGCGTCACGAGCTTGATCCAGAGTCGCGGGCGCGCGCGCCAGCGCCACAGCGACTTCATCATTTTGTGCTCCAAAGCCGGAAAGGAGCACAGCGAACGGCTTGTCGAGCACGAAAAGCGGCTCATCATGACGGCGAGACATGTGGCTCAGTCGCTACCGTCCAAGGCGATTGTGGAACGCTTGATGCACGTTGAAGATGGTGTTGATTCGCGTGAAGATGACTCACATGACTCTTCGAAGCAGGAGGCATCTTCGTTGACTTCACAGATGGACAAGCAGGAGCACTCGAGTGCTGTGACCTACAGTGTGGTGATTGGCGGTGCCTCCGTGAGTGTGAAGACACAGAGTCAAAAGCCCCACGAGGCGTTCATGCGGCGTCTGACGAAGGTGGCAGAGTTTGCACCCGTCGTCATCGTCGACCAAGCCGTTGGGCTGTGCACCCTGAAGACTCTGCCGGACAACGGCATCTTCCAGTCGTACACCCAACTTTGCGACAGCGTTGAGTTTGCGCCATCGGAAACGCGAGGAGGCGAGCCGGGGCCACCATTTTGGATGCGGTTCGAGAGCATGGAGAAGTTTGCGACCAGCAACAAAGCGACGGACGGCTGTGTCATTACGGACGTCACTTTATGGCGGGGGATGTTCACGCCACGCGGCGCGTTTGTGCAGCTCAGCCGCTACCCGAACTTTGGCGTGCTGGAAGTCAGGTCCCGACTCGTTTGCATCGCGTTTCCGACGACTCATCAGCGTGTCGAGTTTGACCTGCGTGCGCTGAGTGACTTCACGGTGCGCTTGAACTGGGAGCCCAAGTCGACGGTGGACATCCATTTGTCGTGTGCGCTGCCTCCACACTTTTTCACTGGGAGCGAGCGAGAGTGCGTCAACAACCAGTTCCGCTCCCAGCAATACGTGATCAACATCCCGAAGCTGGAGCCGAACTTGGAGAGTTTGTGGCAGTTGCGCACCCACTTTGTCAAGTATGGCGTTGAAGTGCACGACACGTGGGTTCCTGAGACCAGTTTCCCAGCCGACAATGCCACGCAAGCCCCGTTCGAGCGACTTTTGGAGTTCCCGATCGCTTATGGGCTGCAGTGCTTCCTGTCGGGCCACAGCTTCTTCTTGGATGGCACTCTCCCGCCTGATTTCTTTGACATCCTCGACAGGTTAAACCCGAGCATTCAGGCCGAAGCGCTCACTGCTTTCCGCCCCACGCCCGAGCTCGGGAGTGTCGTGGAGCAGTTCAAAGGCTTTGTTGAGAGAGAGGCGCCAATGATGGAGTCCCTGACAGCGAGCGCTCACTTCAACAAGGGAGCTGTCGTGTACAAGACGATTGTAACTCCGACGCGCATCGTGTTTTGTCCGCCCGAGCCTGCTCCACACAACCGCGTATTTCGTCGCTGGGGCGCGGAGAACTTCATGTACGTGTACTTCCGCGACGAGAACATGGAGCGACTCGACTACACAGACGTAAATCTTCTCGAGCGCATCCGCAAGGTGATGCTGGACGGCGTCACGATCAACAACGCTCGTGGTGACTTGCAGAAGCGCTCGCGCGGATTGGTGTTCCGCTTCTTGGGGTGCTCGCTCAGCCAAGTCCGGAACAGCAGCGCGGTGTTCACGCTACTCGATCCTCACGCCGTGCGAGAGTGGATCGGCGATTTCTCGCACATCACATCGCCCGCGAAGTACCTGAAGCGTTTGGGCCAGGCCTTCTCAGCGACGCGAGAGGCGTTCCAACTCGACCAGAGTGTGCTGGATCATCCGGTTGACGACATTGCTAACAAGCAGTACGTCTTTACCGACGGCTGCGGAGAGATCTCCGCCAAGGGTGCTGGAAAGATCGTCGCGGCTCTCGAGCTGTCGCGCATGCCGTCCGCGTTCCAGATTCGCGTTGGCGGAGCCAAGGGCGTTGTGGTCGTGTCGAACCGCGTGGACAACGATGTCCCCCACGATACCCACGAGCACAGCGTCGTGCTCCGGAAGAGTATGTCCAAGTTCTCTTCAAACCATCGAATGCTGGAGGTGGTTGCGTACTCAGGGCGGTCGGAGGCGTTCTTGACTCGACAGAGTATCCAGCTCTTGAGCGACTTGGGGATAGAAGAGAGCGTCTTCCTCGAGATGCAGGAAGACTACCTCGATGAACTGCGGTCATTGCTTGCATCGGACGCCACGGCGTACTTCCAGCTGAAAGATGCTCTGCCGCCAAACACGGTGTGGTGGATTGACATCCTCGTTCGGCAGCTTGGCGTAAAGATTTTGCTGGACGAGTTCTTGTTCTCGATGGTGCGGACGATCTACAACTACCGGATGACAAACACGCTGCTGCGCGCGCGTATCCCGGTCGCCAAGGGCCGCACCATGATGGGAGTAGCGGACTTCACGGGCACACTAAAGTATGGAGAAGTGTTTGTCCAGTACTCGGAGTTGGACGACGCACAGAGGATCGAGAGGCTCATCAGCCTGAGCGACATGGACGTCGTCATTCACCGCAGTCCATGCCATCACCCAGGCGATGTTCGTGTCCTCCGGTGCCGATCCGACGTCCCAGAGGAGATGAAACGCCTCAGAGACTGCGTCGTGTTTCCGTGCGATGGCCCCCGCCCGCATCCGGACGAATGCACTGGCGGGGACTTGGACGGCGATGTGTTTGTGGTGATCTGGGACGAGAGGCTGATCCCGGCACGAGCGAATGTTCAAGAGCCGATGGAGTTTGATGCGGCGACACCTAAAGCGAGTGACCAGTACGAGTCGACGGACGACGCGTGCCTGATTGACTTCTACATCAACTCGATCCGGGACGACATTTTGGGCATCGCGTCGAATGCGCATCTCGCGCTGTGCGACAAGGCTGAAGACGGGAGTTTCGACGAGAACGCCAAGCTGCTCGCGCGCATTTGCTCCAAGCAGGTCGACAGCCTCCGTGCCGAAACCGACCTCGAGATCGTGCGCAAGTTCATGCCGAAGGAGTACCCGGACTTCATGCAGAGCCGCGACCGGCCCTCGTACCCGTCATCTGGAGTGCTCGGCAAGATGTACCGCCGGTGCACGGCACTCATGGACTCGACTTCATTGGACAATGCTCGCCGCCCCATTGGCTTCTTGCACATGGACGACGAGTTCCTCATCAACGGGTATCAGGCGTACCTGTCGGGTGCAGAGGTGGTGTATCGGCAGTACAAGCTGCGACTGTTAGCGCTGCTCAACATGTCGGGGGCGTCGACCGAAGCCGAGCTGCTGACGGGAATGATCGTGGAGCCGCCCAGCATCCACAAGGCCAACTACTTCCGCTTTGGCGACCAATGCAAAGACGCGTTCTTCAGACTCCAAGAGGCGTTCTTCGCGCAGTTTAAGGAAAAGTACGGCGCACGGCCGGTGTCAGAGCGCTGCGAGGTCGCCGCCGCGTGGTATTACGTGGCGTACAATGACATCGACGCGACCACCGACAGCAACGGGGAGGAGGGCAGCAAGGGTGGAAGCCGCGGTCGGTTCCTGAGCTTCCCGTTCATCTTGATCGAGTACCTCGTCCAGAACAAGATGAAGGTCATCCGCGACCCGCAGTCGAGAATGTGGACCCCCATACGCCGCAACAACTTCAAGGAGACGGCGCCGAAGCTGCAGCTCGCGCTGCTCGCGGAGATCGTCGACAACACGGAGGAGCTGCTCTCAGGTCTTTTCGACCGCCTCGTCGCGGTGAGTAACTTGAGATCGTCAATGCCGCCGCATCTGACCAAGAAGAACCTGGACATGATTCTCTTTGGGTCGTCGGCGCTGCTCACGTTCGAGAAGCAGTCGGATCTCGATGTGCTGGTGCGGAGCTCGGCGCAACATGGGAAACGCGGGACGCTCGCAGTCATTGCGGAATTTCTGATCAAGACAGCGCAGGATCATCACGCGAGCCACGACGTGGACCTCAAGGACAACATCCGTGTGCCGCTGCTGTCATTCTCGTCCGACAAGTGGTCGATTGAGATGTGCCAGCTCTCCAGCGGGCCGCTCAAAACGCGTCTCTTCCGCGCGTACATCGCCAAGTACGCGTTCTTCTGGCCGTGTCTGTACTTCCTCGTGCGATGGAGCAAGTGCGTCGGTATCGTCCGGCGTCGCGGAGGTGGCGGCAACAATTTGTTCGCGCCGATTGGCATGACGTGGCTGTTCGTTACGTTCTGTATCCAGCACAGGTACGTCGAACCCATTCACATCGGAGAGATCACTCTCGCGCAGATCGTGGACAAGTACTCGATCGACTCGGAGATTGCCTTCTGGACGACGCTGCTGACTGATCTGGTCTCGGGGACTCATACCAGCGAAGAGATGGACTCGAAGGTGCTTGCAGCCGACGTTCTACTCTCGTTCCTGTCGTACTTCGGCAATCTGTCAACGGAAACATCGGCATACGCGTTCAATGACCCGTACGACGTCGAGAACAACACGCAGCTGGACGACGACGGCATTACCATCTTTCGGGCCGAGTGCTACCGCGCGTTCCACGAGCTTGTCATCTCGAAGGGCGACGTGCATAGCGTGCTGACGCATCGTGCTGACCAAGTGAGCGTCGTCACGCTGAGTCGCGCGCTCAGTCGCCGACTGCACGAGGCCAAGGACTTCTTCTCGCGCAAGATCTTGATGGACGCCAAGGCCGAGAGCAGCGCCCAGCTCGTGATCAGGTTCCCGTCGAACGCGCTGCGCTCAGACTTGTACGTTGCAGAGATCCGAGGAGACGGCATGGCCGTCCAGCGCGTCGAAGAGCGCATCCGCGCGTGCGAGCAGGAGCTGGGCGCGTCAATGTCGCACGCTACCAAGGGCAACTTTCACCGCGAAGGCGCGAGTCTGCTGCTGTTTGAAGGCGCGTTGTCACAGCACGAGACGATTGGTTTCCAGGACTACTTCGGCCGCCACCACGTCGAGCACAGCAGCATGCGCCTGCACCAGGCACATTTGATCTGCTTCATGAACGGGCAGGAGTGGTACGACCACGCGGCGCTGACGTTCAGCACCAAGTTCATCGAGCAAATGGTCAAGCTGTCGCGCTACGAGCACCTGAACCCGAACGCATCGACGGCCAAGGCGTTTATCCGCTTCGGGCACCACTATCTGATTCACTTGCCGCGGTCTTTTGATGAAGAGACGATCATCAACGCGACCATCAAGAAGCTGGAGAACGAGTTTGAGCGCGGACGCACTGCGCGCGAGCTGTTCGAATCTGTGATGATCGCCAAGCGCAAGCAGCGCGAAGGAGAGGAGCAAAGCGACACAAATGCGACCGACGGCGACAGTGACAATCGGCACAAGAAGCGTCGAGAGCGGGGCGACGACACCGGTGGCTGGGGTGACGGCGCGGGTGACGAAGACGGTGGCTACGGTGGCTGGGACGGCGGAGGTCAAGAGATTGACGGCTACTATAGCGGTGAATACGCTGGGTACGGTGACGCGGGTGGCAGCGACAGCGAGGAGAAGGCACCGAGAAGCAGGGGTAAGCGGCCGCGAAGAGGCCTGGCGTCGGAGCTGAACCTTCGCAGCGCCGATTCGCTTGCGCGCACCGACAAGGGCGTGACGCACTCGTTCTTTACGATGGTAGACCCGATTCACGAGCGCTGGACGCGGACCTACGCGCTTAAGGGGCTCGACATGACGCTCGTGCGCTCGACGGAGAACTACCAGGTGTCGGTGATCCACGATTCGTTCGACTACAACGTTCGGCTGTCGGCGGACCTGCAGCTGGAGAAGGTGACGACGCGGCCTGCGCGGTGGTTCAGCGCGACGATTAAGATGCACCAGGAGCTCGACGAGGAGAGCGAGACGATGGACGCCACGCCGGACATGCGCTTCTACGTGACGCTGGCGGAGGAGGTGCCAGCCACGCACGCTCTGAACAAGCTGCTCTCCCGCTGCTGCCGCGACGCCCCCGACGGCCGCGGCATCGTCGACTTTGTCAGCCAGGAGACCCGCGACAACTTGCGCATCAGCGAGTTCATGCGGCGCGCGCGCTTCACTCCTGCGTCGATCCCGACGATCCGCCACATCCGCAGCGAGACGTTCCGGCGCACGGCGGAGGGCGCGCCGGAGCTGCAGTTCACGGTCATGCAGGTGCGCGAGTTCGGCATCCCGAGCCGCGACGCCAGCTCCGGGTACCTGACCGTCCACGAGCACTCGGAGGTGGAGTTTGTGATGCCGCCGCTGACGCCCGAGCGCCGCCTGTGCCCCGAGTTCGCGCGCGAGTTTCTGACCACCGGCCTGCGCTTCGTCGAGTTCCTGCGCGCCCACCAGAGCGGGCTGCTGCGCGACATGTGAGCTGCGACGGTGGGTGGCAACTGCATGTTGTGTATATGCGTGTGTTGATTGGATTGGCCTTGGATTGTGTGCGTCGTGGGCCGTCGCGGTGGGATTGGTTGGCGAGGATGGAGGGCCACGTTGAAGTCGACGACCTCGAAAGTAAGACTCTACTGAAATAAGAAAATGAGGTAATGCACTGAAGTAAATTATACAGTACACAATCTGGTTTTCATCTGATTCACGTGACGTCGGCGACGTGGCACTGCCACTTCACACTTCCTGTCTCATGCATACGCCCGCCCGCCACCAAGGCATACACACCGAACCACCAAACAACACGCCGTCGTCACCCCCTCCCTGCCGACTAAATTTAGTTGCCCCCATTGCGTCGCCACGGATTGCACCGCCGCCCAAGCGGATTCAACCCACCGCCAAGCACCACCGACCAAGTGAAGACGCGCCACCACCATCGCGTAAACCAATCATACATGTATTACTGTACCGACAACATCACACAACAATTCAGGGCTGGAATCTGTGAAGTCTGCGCTCGGCCTGACCCACGTGCGTCCTACCATGGGAAGCGCCAGCCCCACGAACTCGCGACACCAGCAGCAGAATCGCTCGTGCGATCGTCTCACTCCCAGAAGAATACTGTACAGTACTGTACTTGCCAAGGTTCCATCCAATCCAATGGACTCGATTCGATTTCGCGAACATCGCGGACATCGCTGGGGTTTGTTTCTCGCTCTTCGCCCTGTCGCCCGAGCGAAAAGCCACGCAGCGAGCGGTCCACTTTTTCCAGCGGTGCAGCACGTCCGAGGGTGGTCCACACCTCCTCCATTCCGTATCAACCAATGTTATTACATTACATCCTACCAAAAGATACACCAGTAGATAGGGGACAGCACCCAAATAGAGCGGTTTCCATTTCTATCCGCCCGCTGCTCCGTCCAGTCGCCCCGCGCCTTTGACTGGCCACGGACGCAATCACACACATCACACACAATGGAAATCGACAGCTCAACATTCCCCCGCTCCGCTCCATTACAGCGGCGTGTGCTATAAAGCTTTCCATCAGGCAGCTCACTCTTGGTTCTGCCGCCTCTCTACCACCTGACAGTGTGGTCCACCTACCCTCCCTCCTTCTCAGACAACTACCCCACGATGGCGTCCTTCTCGGCGCGCGTGGTGCACATGATGCGGGCGGCGCAGGTGTCCAAGGGCGCGGCGCGACTGGCGCTGGGCCTGGCGGCGGCGGGCGCGCTGGCGCCGCTGTCGGCGTCCGAGTCGGCGCTGGAGGCCGCTCCAGCCTCGTCGAGCGCGCGGTGGCAGTGGCTGACGCAGGCGCCGCCGGCCAAGAGCAGTGAGGTGACGGCGCTGGCGCTGCCCAAGCGCGCTCTGGCGGGCGACTACGAGGTGGAGGGCGTGATCGGCGAGGGCGGCTACGCGCGCGTGCACGTTGGTCGGCACCGCAAGTCGCGCGCGCCCGTGGCCATCAAGCGCGTGGCCAAGTCGCGCACCACGCGCGAGCAGTTCCTGCAGGAGGTGGCGATCCTCGAGCGCGTGGGCGGCGCGCACGGCGTGCTGGCGCTGCGCGAGGCCTTCGAGACGCGTGACGCGTTCGTGCTCGTCACGGAGCTCGTGCGCGGCGGCGAGCTGTATGACCACTTAGTGGAGCATGGCGTCTTCTCGGAGCGCGACGCGCGCGCGCTGGCGCGCGAGCTGGCGCAGTCGCTCGCCTACCTGCACGCGCAGGCGGTCGTGCACGCGGATCTCAAGCCGGAGAACATCCTGCTGACCGCCGGCCAGGACGGTGGCCTGCGCCTCATCGACTTTGGCCAGTCCTTCCGCGTGGACAGCGCGGCCGACGCGGCGAGCGTCAGCAGCAGCAGCAGTAGTAATAGCGACAGCAGCAGCGGCAACACCATCACGCGCGGGTCGTACACGCTGGCGTACGCGTCGCCGGAGCTGCTGGACGCCGAGGGCGACGACAAAACGCGCGTCGGGCGCGCCGTGGACGTCTGGGCGCTCGGCGTCGTGCTGTTCATCGTGCTGTGCGGCCACCACCCGTTCGACCCGAGCGACGACGCGACCGACGTGCAGCTCGAGGCGCGCATCCGCTCCGGACGCGTGGACCGCGACTGCGACGGCTGGAAGCGACTGTCGCCCGCCGTGAGGGACCTCATCGACCAAATGCTTGCGCTGGACCCGGCGCAGCGGCCCACGGCCGAGGAGGTGCTCGCGCACCCATGGATACAGCAGCAGCAGGAAGAGATGGCCGCGTAGACGAAGAGTAACTAATTAATGAGACAACCGCTTGGTTCAGATAGACGTTGACATGCAGCATTGAAGCGTTGGAACATGGATTATAAGGTGCAGACGACGCCAAGAACAACCTGATGATGACAACTGGTATTTACATTGCAACTCCTCTATTCCTCGTCGTGGTGCTTGCTCTTCTTCTTCTTGTCCTTCTTCTTCTTCTTCTTGGACTCGCCGTCGTTCTCATCGTCGTCCTCCTCGACCTCATGGTGCTTGCGCTTCTTCTCCTTCTTACTCTTCTTCTCCTTCTTCTCCTTCTTGCTTTTCTTCTTCTTCTCGCTCGGCTCTTCCTCTTCCTCCTCTTCTTCCTCGTGCTCTTCCGTCTTGGTGGCCGCGGCTTCCTCACTCTGACGGGCGCCGTCGTGCTGGAACGGACACGCGTCTCCGCGTGCACACGAGGCGCTGCGCTGCCAGTTGTAACAAATGCTCTGGAAGCGCTTCTGATACTCGCTCACGACCTCCACCGCCTCCTGCTTCTTGGGCTCAGTGTGTGCGAACCGGCAGGACGCGCCGCGCGTGCACTTGCCGCGGCGGAAGTTCTGGCACACGGCCACCTCCGCGACCACGGCGGCTGGCAGCTCCACGCGCACGGGCGGCTTCCACTCCTTGGGCACCTCCTCTTCTTGCTCGACGCTGCCGCCGGTGATGTGGCGAAAGCGGCAGGCGGCGCCGCGCTTGCACTTGCCCTTCTGGTAGTTTTGGCACACGGGCGAGTTCTCGTCCGCCTGCGTGGGCTCCTCCACCGGCTCGTCGGCCTCCTGGGGAGCACTCGCGCTCGTACTAACAGCCTCGTGGGCATCCGTGGGTTCATCAGGATCGAGCGCAGACTCGCCTAAGTGCTGGAAGCGGCAGGCCGACCCGCGCTTGCACTTACCCTTCTGGAAGTTGATGCACACTGGCGCATCCGACGGCGCGGCCGTCTCAACCTCCGCAGGCTTGGACGCGGCGGCGACGGCGGCGGCCCCAACGATGGTGGCGCCCGGCGCAGCGACTACGGAAGCGGCCTTCTCCGCCGGCGGGAGCAGCTCCTCGGCGTCCTGGCCCTTGAGAATGTGCGCGAACTTGCAGTCGTCGCCGCGGTCGCACTCGCCCGTCTGGAACTTGTTGCAGATACCCTTCTTGAGCTTCCTCTGGAGCTCCTCGCGCGCCTTGACGAAGCCCTCATCGCGCGAGCCGTAGTCCACATTCATGGGGCGGCCCATGACCACCATGCCGTCCAGCTTGATGGCCGCCTCGCACGCGTCCTCTTCGTGAAACTGCACGTAGCCAAAGCCGCGAAACTCTTTGGTCTGGATGTGCTCGGCGAAGCGCACGGCCCGCACGGCGCCGCACTTGTCAAACACCTTGCGCAGCACCTCCTCCGTGATGTCGTACGCCAGGTTGCCCACGTACACGGTCGTGCAGCCCTCGGGCCGCGGCCCGACTACCTTGGGCGCGCGCTGAACCACCGGCAGCCGCGCCGCCTTGGCCTCGCCGCCCGCGCCGCCCGCCTTGGGCTGCAGGAAGCGCACGTTCAGCGTCCGCTTCTCCCATTTCTGAGCCGACAGCAACGTGCAAGCATTAGACGCACGTCCAGCATTGGATTCCGGTGGAGAAGCAGCGGGCAGCGTACCGACTGGTCCAGCTTCTCGACCGCGTCCAGCGCGTTCACGTACTCGCAGAATGTCACGAACCCAAAGCCTAAGCGCACACGACAGTCGCAAGTCAGCACCATGCGCATCCAATCCACGAGAGCACGGCGACGCACCCTTGGAGCGGCCCGTCTTGTTGTCGTACACGACCTTGGACTGGTGCATCTCGCCGAACGGGCGGAACTTTTCGTACAGCGCGTCGTCGTCCACGTGCGCCGGCAGACCCGCCACGAACACCTTGTTGCGGTCGCGCCACAGCTCCGAGTCCGCCATTCCGCCGCCTGTAAATCACGCACACTCGCCGCGCTTCCGGTCGATCGCAGCGCCAAGCGAATGCGCCGATTCCAAGTCTGCCTGCACCAATGATGCTACTCTAGAAATCGATATGTACCGTACTCTTCAAAAGTGAAACGACCGGATGCTTCAAAAGTATACGCTCACAAACCTCTAAGTACGCAATGCTCTCCTTAACGTTCGTTTGTCCACTTTTCGTTAAGTTCGTTCCTTCGATTTTTTCTTTCGAGCCGAAAGTGTCCAGTGAACTTACAGTACTCGCGGCCCTGAAAGGCCGCGGAAGCTTCGTGCGCTTTTACTGGCGCCAATGGCGCTGGAAAAAGGTGTTGATCGCGCGCTTTTTCCTTCTGCGCTTGCTCGTTTCTCCGTTTAAGTCCACGGCCGCGCCGAGACGGCTCTCCTCGGCGCAGTATACGCCTAGATGTGCGGACTATTATCCGGTCGTTAGGCCGCGCCCGCCGCCCCCAACGGCACGCCAAACTGGCGCTTTCCATCCCGCGCGAACCGCTTTGATTCGATGTTTTCCTGCTTCCTCTCGCCACTCGATGCGCAACGGACGTGACTGTCCATCGAGCGGCCCGGCCCGGTTTCAGCGCGGCCCTTGCCCGACCGCGCTCGCGCCATCGTATGCGCTTTCATTCGCCATTTACCGACCCGCGCACGCTAGCGACGGACGGATAGAACGCAACAGCCCAAGACCCCAACCATGAACGAAGCCGAGGACGTCTGCGGGTGCCTTGCCTGCGCCGCGCTCTGCGGCGTCTGCTGCGTGGCCGCCGCCGAGGAAGACAAGCGCGAGCGCGAGCGCATGGCCGCCGAGGCCATGCAGCTCAAGAGCCCCATCATCCGAGTCAACCCCGTGCCGGTCGTCGGCGTCAGTCCGCGCACGCTCAAGGCCGAGCGACGGGGAGTCAGCGGCGCGCCATACGAGCGCAAGGCCCAGCAGTACTAGTCAAGCGAGGATGAATCAGTAATCAGGTATACAACCGCAACCCAACGGCGCGCTCGGACCCAGCACAGCTCATCGGAAGGCTGCGCGAGCCGAAGTGGCCCAGCCCGGCAACGCGAGGAATGGAGACCCGCGACGCGTGCTTTTGATCTCTGTGTGCGTTCTATAATAATGGATAATCCCTTTCGTGCCATGTACTTCGATGCCTCGTGCAGCGTTGGTCTGCCCGCAGTATACGCAACTTATACTCGAACTTGGAGACCGATCGCGGCGGCTTTTACAGCAGCAACAGCAGCGTACCCTCGAGCGATTTCGAACCGGGAGATTACCGGAAACGACGGAGCCGCGGCACATTCTCGCCGTCCGCTGTGGTCGACAGGCCGAGTTCAGGAAGGGATGGGAACAAACAGCAGACAATAGCGCGGTCAGCTCGCGGATCGCAAAGGGATAACGACCACATCAACACGAAAGACGCACCGGAAGAAGAAAACTCCGTGTCAGCCTGCGTCGGTGTCTGCGTCAGGTCCTCGACTCCTGATGGAGCATAAACACCACTCGATTAGCTCTGTTGCTTCGCTCTTATGATAGTGATGAATGCCGACGCCGTAATGAGCCCGGGCCATTCTCGTACCGTTCTCCTCGCTGAGCATTGCCATGCGATAGAACTTGTTGAGCGACTGCAACAAGGAGCAGTTGAGCGGTTGACATTGGTCAGTACAACAGCCCTGCTATCAGTCGTAGATAGGATACGAAGACACTACCACCCAGCGAACGTACGCCGATCATGAACTGTCGCACAGAGTTGATCTCGAGCGCAGAGACGTTGTTCATCTGGAGCACAAACAGCCAGCACCGGGTTAACGAACCTCGTCAGGTATATAATGCGATGAAACCAGCTCCATACCTGGACGGCGTAGGCCGTTCCGCCAGTCTGCACGTCGGTCGCGATTCGATTCAGACCGGCGCGGATCTTGTCCTGGCGCACGTTCTGCAGGTCCTCCAGCAGCGATCGGATCTGCTCCACGTTCTCAATGTCCTCGGCCGCGCTATGGTTTCGTTTTTCCAATTTGACATCGCGGTTAAGGAGGAGGCACCAGAGCTGAACGATAGGAGGAGGCAAGACACACTTCTTGAACAGCAGCGAGGCGATCTCCAGGTAGTGGAACGGCATCTCATCGAACGTTTCGATCGCCTTCTCTCGCTCGAGGCGCGCCGTCAGGTGCTCTGTGCGTGATGGAGGGGAAATGACAGACAAGTAGCCCTGCGATTGAGCATGACCGTCGTACTCCCAGCGTATCAACAACACGCATCAATTACCTACCGACCGAGAACCAGGACGGGGCGATGATGCGACACTTGTTGAGCTTCTTGAGCGTGATGGCCAGCCACAGCGGGACCTGCGTCGTGATGCCCGGCTGGAACGGCCCAAAGTCGCCCTGCCAGGTTCAGAACGTTAATATAAGGATCCAACCCACCACCTTAGCGCGCTTCGTACCCCGATAAAGTTGAGCATGCCGCTGTTCTCGCGGATCTGGAACTGCGGCAGGATCCCGATGAGCTCCTGCTCCGCCTGCCACCCGATGCACACGGCAGTCAGAGGTTGCGCATCAGTCAATACCGACGTGAAGATCTCTACCCGCCGTCATTAACCGCCAGAGAAAACCGCCACCCACGCCCGTAAACGTACCAGGAACTCCATCTCGCGCGCGGTCATCCCATGGCGCGTCGTCGCCATCTTGTTCCCCCTCTCGTTCGATGTGTTGGCGCGCAAATGCTTTCACAATAACCTCCGAGAGACGATACTTCCCGCCCATATAAAGTGTACGAGATGTTTCATTGGAGCCATGTCGGAGAGGACGCGGCGGACGGCAGAGGACGCAACCCTTCCCCCTCCACTGTGTGTAAACGAGTGAGTCGCGGTCCGCCCTCATCCCTCGCACCCAGCGTTCCAGTCGCACACGCCCACTGTGGGGGGAACCGCCCTGGTTCTCGCGCATCAAGCCATCCGCCAGCCGGCGCCGAAAGGGCGCAAGCCCCAAGCACAGCGGATCCACTACCGTCCGCTCCGTCCACTTACTGAACAGTAAAGCTGATCTTGTTGGACGGGCGGGCGGACGCCACCACCGCTTCCTCTTCCACCGCCCGCGTCCGCTGATGTTCAGCGCAGTGTGTGAGACTATCAGGGGCCGCAGGTCATCATCAAGCCGCGAAGGAGGCGACCGACGGACCGACGGACCGACGGCGTGTTCTTACGGTATCGGCGCGTGCGTACGGCGATCGATCGTCTGAGATGGCGCGCGCGGTGGTGCAGGGGCTGCTGTCGCCGAACGGGGAGCGGCCGACGCGGCAGATCGCGGTGCAGGACGTGACGGCGCTACTGGACGTGAGCCTCGAGGTGGACGGCTTCCAGTTCGACTCGACCATCATGGAGCATCCCGAGTTTCTGCTTTCCACCGCCGTGACCTTCACGTGCCGCCAGTACGGCGGGCGCCACCTACTGGCGCGCTGGCGGGTCTACCGGACGTTCCAGGAATTCCAGACGCTCGACGCGCAGCTCCGGCAGGCCTTCCCGCTGGAGATGCAGCAGCCGAGGTTCAAGCGCCCGCCGCGTGCCCACAGACGCCGCGCGTTCTTCCGACTCGATAGAAGCAGCAAGTTCCTCGCCAGGCGCAGCGCCGAACTCAACGGATACCTCACGCGGCTGCTGGAGAGCTCGTGCATGCGGCTGAGTCGCTTCCTGGACCCGCGCGCGCCGCTGGTGCTGCGCCACTTTTGCAACTTTGACGCAGGGTTCGCGCGCGGCCGCGTCTCCTTCCGCCGCAGCCAGGTCGACCCGTGCGTGCTCTGCCTCGATTACCACGCGCACCAGAGCCAGAAGCAGCCCGAGCGACTCAAACAGTACCAGCAGCAGCACCAAGAGCGCGCATCCGACGAACGGGACGCGCCTTCCCCCGTCTACGCCCGGTTCGGACCGAACGAACGGCAAGAGCACACGCTGGAGGAGATGATGCGCGAAAAAGTGGAGCAGCAGAACGAGCTGAGGCGGCAGCTGCAGCGCGAGAACCGATCCTCGTCCGGCGAGACGACCGACTCCAAGCTGGACGAGCTGCAGGCCAACTTGCTGGATGACCGAGCGCGCAACATGGCCATGTGCCTTAAGTTCGCGTGCGCGTGCCAGTTCTCATCCTTCAACGCGACGCGCTCCAAGATGCAGCGCATTCTGAGGCTTCGCGGGTACGAAGAAGCGTGCTGTCCGCCGACGAACTCCTGCACGGGGCTCTCTGCGCTCTACTGCGTGCTTGCTCGCCTTCAACAGTACAATGACCTCGACAAGCGGCTATACGACGCGCTCACCGGGTTCCCAGCCCCGCCGTCGCACCCTCGATCGTCATCCGTGGCACCTCCGTCTTCGATTGGTGGTCGACAGTCATCCGTCCCGGCAATCGATACTGCCAAAGTATCGCACCAGTCAACAACGTTGGCGATGGCATCGGAGTTGTCGAGCGAGCAGATGCAAATCATGATCGCGGTCAAACTGATGAGCCAGACGCTCGCCAACTACGCTCTCCTCCACGTGTTGGACCTCGAGCGGCATTTTCGCATCGCAACAGTCGACATCAAGAAGAAGCTGCACGACTTCAAGGCCAAGCCCGACTCTCGCATCGGCGCGCTTGAGCTCGTGGTGCTCGCGACCATGCTGAACCTGTCGATCCAACTCATCACGAACGACCACCAAGGCACGGTGCACGAGATCCTCCCGCTGCCGGGGCTGCGTCCAATCCGCAAAGGAGCGCAGATCTTCCTCACGCTCGGCTACATCCTCCCCACGCTCTACTGCGTCAGCGGGTTTTATATGCTGGCAGTAAAGAGTACGAGACGTCGACTGTCAGCCAGCGAACCCTCTCCAGCCGAACCAGCGCCGCGAGATCTAGAGGCGTTGCCGGCGTCTCCAAAGGTGCGTCGATCCATGTGGCAGGGCATCGACGAGATGGACCGGTGCTTCATGGCGGAGATCGACGCCGTGCTCGAGGAAGGCTCGGCCGCTCTGCCCGCGACCGCCTTCGACTTTGACGCAGCCGACACGCTCAACCGCGCGATCCTCGACGCCGTCTGGGATGACTGCCAGCACAACCCGAACCTGTTCCACCTCTTCCAGCGCCAGGCGCGGCAGTTCGGACAGCGTCGCATCTCGGCCGGCTTCTACGTGCAGTACCTCGAGGTGGCGTTCGGCATGGACGGCATGGCCTACCTCGTCGACTTCCTGCTGCACGTGCTGCCCGAGGAGACGCTGGGGCGACAGCTGCTGCGAGCGCGTTGGCGTAGGGTGCGCCGCCGGATCTCCAAGCGCGTGTGTCCGTGAGCGTGACAACAAATCACATAGTGTAATATAGTAGACATCGTTCTTTAGCTGATGATGGGGCAACGTCGAGGAGCGCTTCAGCTCGGCTTGAACGCATGCGGGTATCTCGTAATTGCTGCCTCCTGTCGAGTCGTGTACCCTGTAGTAATAGCCAAACGAGGCATAAGACAAACCAGCAGCATCATCATCTTCTAGACATCAACTCACCCAGTGAAGACGCCTTAGTGTTGAGCTGGAACTACACTCGTTAACGAGATCATAGCATTCGCGACACCAACATGCATCGTGACTGACCGTCTTCAACGCGCGCGTCGACTTCAACTCCCGAGGAAGTCGGCCATATTGAGCTTCTGCACCTCGAAGCCGTCATTGTCGGCGCTGCTTGGAGGGAAGATGGTCTCACGCGGCGTCGACTCCTTCGCGGAGCTCGGAGAGAGGGCCATCGCAGCCGCGCCCTTGGCCTTCTTAGAGTCCTTGTCTTTCTTGTCGAACTTTTCCTTCTCCTTGTCCTTGCTCGCCTTCTTTTTGGCGTCTTTTGCCTTCTTGTCTTTGCTCTTCTTATCGCCTCCCGCGACTGTTTCTTGGCTGGACGTCGACTTCATCAACTTCATCACCTGGTCGACAGTTCGGCGCTGGGGACTCTCCAGGAGCTCCGATGGTTCACTGCCACGTAACGTCTCGCTGACTAGCTGAAGGCTCTCGAACTCCCTCTCGATGTCGTTGACGGACCTGATCCCGGTCCGCCTCAACTCGGCCGCGTACTTGTTGAAGAAAGTGACAAAGTTCTTTATCCCACCAACAAATTGCGTTAGACATGCTCATCTCAACAAAGAGTGCGTGCACTAATCGTAGAAGACATACCTTATAGTCGTTCTCCACGATTGATGCTGAGCTGGTCGGACTAGCGAAGCAATGCGTTCGAAGCATCAGGCGCTTGGCGTACTCCTTGGCGCACTCGTCAAGGCATTGCCGCACGACTTTTGAAAAGAAGAAGGAGCCATAGATCCAGTGCTTCAGGTCCACGAAATAGTCGTCCAGCGTCGCGAGGAGGTTCTCAACAACCGGCTCGCCTTCGTCCCACTTCTTCGTGAGCCACAAGCGCGCCGTATCCTGCAGTGCACACACCAATCGTGCCCATTGTTAGTTTTTGCGACGGCAGCCCCGCTACAGTATTCGAGCCGCCTACCTGCTCCACGTCACGAAACAGTTTATCGACGAGAAGATTGCACGTGTCGACTGCGTATCGAACGATCTCAGTCGAGGTGGTGTCCAGACC
Organism: Phytopythium ostracodes; assembly: GCA_023337975.1. NCBI lineage: Eukaryota > Oomycota > Peronosporomycetes > Pythiales > Pythiaceae > Phytopythium > Phytopythium ostracodes. Next base: position 20,694 of record JAADXW010000111.1, read on the forward strand.
GTCGCCCATGAAGGCGTCAAAGGCTTCTTTCTCTTCAGAGTCTGTCTCAGCAAAGGAGATTTCTTCGACGAGCTCCGGACACTTTGCCTGTGGAAGCAATATGTTCACACACCACACATTGCGCCATTGAATGCCACCAAGTTCTCAGAGAGAATCAATTCGTGACGAAGCCTCACCTGGAGAATGTCGGTTTCGTTGATGAAGGAGCACAGCGACTCGATGTCGATCTCTTCGAGCCGCAGTGCAAAGCTCTCGTACCGGATCTTGAGCTCTCCCATAAGCGTTTGCAAGCATGCGACCACGACACGACCAACGAGCCGTCCCGTAAGCCATTCTTGTCCGATCGAGATCTGGGACTTCAGGATGTTGACGATGTCGTTCGGGCGGGTCGACTGCAGCTCGCCGTTGGGTCCGATAACGCGCTCTTCGTCGCGCTTCCAGATGTTGGTGACCCACGTGTGAATCTGCTCCCGAATCTGCTCAAGATATTGGCCCATCAGCTTCTGAGAGATCTGCTCGAGAACGCCCGATGTCCGGGCTCGCTTGTGCTTGATGATTTCTGAGTTGTAGTACTCGATCCACTGGACCAGCTGAAGTCGCTCGGCGATTCCAATGTCCGGCTTGGCGCAAATTTTGGTTATCTCACTCTCGAGCTGGGTGTTGTACGCGCTGGTAAACAGGTTGATGACGTCGATTTCGCTTGGGAAGCATCCGACGACGTCCGACTGGACGATCTCCAAGTTCATCAGCAGATGATTTGCCGCATTGAGTATCGCACTCAGCGGCTTCTGGTTCTTCTCTTCTGCTTCCTTCTCGACAAACCGGAACATATCCTCTACGCTGCGCGAGAGGTACGTCGTGATCTCCGTTTTGCACTTTTCCTGGCACGGGATCTGATACCCTGCCACGGGCTTAAGCTGGTTATCGAGGTACTCCTTCTTGGAATCGGCGAATTTCCTCCGGCGCTTCTCCATCATCTCGAGAACCTCGAACGCGTCTGCAAGCCGCTTTTTGTTGAACTGAGCGACTTCCACGCAGTGATGCATACAGCCCCAGACTTCCACCATGATGCGACCGTGAACGCTCTCTATGGCATCGATGCGAGACGCCATGGAGACCAAGATCCGGGCCTGTGCTTTGCTGCGGAGATGCCACAAATGTGAAGCATGCCGCATTAGGACCACATTCGCACATATGTGCAAGGAACGTCATGTACAATAACTAACCTGTTGCCCAGCTCGTCCATTTTGTCCGTCGCTGCAAGTTTCAGCTAGAGATGCAGCAGCGTTACCATGGTACGTCAGTTAGTCCTGCATACTCGGAAATGACAGAGGGTAAACATAACCGCACCCACCTCTTGCAGCATTTTCTGTCGCCACTCGTCGATCGGCTGCCACCTGGAGTACACTGGGCCGATCTCGAAGTGCTGCGCGTCGAGTATGCTGTTTAATTCTTGGAGCTGACCGCAGTACAGTGATGAATCCACGGTCAGTCCAAACGTTCCGACAAGACGCGTCCAAACTACAGTCCTTGCCTTGTTTGGCAGCTCGTCGTAGAACACGATCTGGTTCTCCAGCTCCTTCAGGTTCCGTCGCGCGATGCTGATGCCCGAGGAAAGCTTCTTGTCACCCAGCTCCTCGTTCATTTTCCGGCAGTTCTGGCTCAGTGTGTTGAGATTCTCGACGATCTCGGTCACGGGCGCCTCGAGCTCGAGTAGGACGCTGGCGCGCTCGATATCGTCCACATGTGCCTGCACGAAGCCGTCCAGCTGCCCCTTGTTTAGGTCCTGCTTCATCAAGTAGTCATTCTTGATCTCGCGCAGCTAGTGCGGTACCCGACGTGACGCAGACAGAAGCAAACAACACACCGTTAGCGTCTCCTTCGTGTCATGTCGCGGCACGCGCAGAGACCATGCACCAGCTGCGAGTTGAGCAGCGACGTCTCGGTCGAGTCCTTGAGCTTGACGCGCAGCACCTCGACCGGGTCGCGCGCCTCCTTCTCCAGCAGCGAGATCATGCTTCCTCCTTCCCTATCTCCCCCGCTTCCGCGCTTGGCGTCGGCCGCACCCTTTCTTCTTATCCAGTAGGTCGTTTAATGCTGGAGATTGTATCGCGCGCGTCCCTTCCGGTTCAACGCGATCCGAAGAGTGATGGTCTCTGCAACTAGTGGACGTATACTTCTTGCGGCAACAGTACTCTTCTCGAGAAGGACGGCACGGCCACGACCAAAAAGCAACCAAACAAAACAGAAAAGCCGAGCCAGACGGACGTCGACACGAAGAAGAGCGAGCGACGCTACGAACCACCATGGTGCTCGGACTGCGGCTGCGCGAGGACGAGGAGCAGCAACTCGTGTTCGATTTCGAGTCGCTGTTGCCGGACGACGGCGATGAGAGCATGGACGGCGGCGGCGGGCGCAACGGCGCGGTCGTGGGCGTCGGAGGCGCCACCTACGGCAACTCAGGCCCCAAGAAGGATTTCAAGCGCGGGACGGTCGTCTGCCGCCACTGGCTGCGCGCGTTGTGCATGAAGGGCGACAACTGCGAGTTCCTGCATCAGGTAGGACGAATTCACTCCCCTTTGGCAAGTGAACGCGGCCAGCGGAATGGTTTTCGAGGTGGTGACGACTGTCTTGATGTGTTGGCGGTGAACAAATTAGTACGACATGTCCAAGATGCCCGAGTGTCGGTGGGGAATGGAGTGCCAGGTGCCCGAGTGTCCGTTCCGCCACGTGCCAGATGAAGAGCGCGTTGAGTGCGCCTTCTACAAGCAAGGGTTCTGCTCTCATGGCTCGAGCTGTCGCTACCGGTCTGTTGTTGGCTGTGCTATCCCCGATGACTACTGCTTTAGTCGCTCGAACGCTAACTTCATCGTATTAACACACTTGTTACATGCGCAGTCATATTAAGCTGGCGCGCGAGGAGTGCCCCGAGACGGCTGACTTCTCGCTGCAGTCCAAGGTCGCGGACGAGGAGAACGTGAAGCGGCGGAAGGCCCAGCCTGTCAACGAGTTCTTCAAAATTGCTATCTGCAAGCACTGGGACAAGATGGGCTCGTGTCCATTTGGCGATGAATGTCACTTCGCACACGGCGAGAAGGAGCTGCGTCCGTTTCCTAAGGGCGAGAAGGACAGCAACGGCAAGGGACCAGGGGGAAAAGACCGCCACCATGCTCACAATGGCAATGGGCCTGGGTTTGGCAATGATCGCGCCCCTCCAGCCGCTCCAGTCGTCCTGCTTCCGGACGAAAACAAACTCGCCAAGTATTTCTTGGTGCAGTCGGCGAGTTACCATAACCTTGCGCACTCGGTGCACCACACGGCTTGGAGCGTTCCCAAGGATATCCAGAATGCGATCAAAATGGCCACGGAGACGTCTGACGACGTGTTCTTGTTCTTCACTGTCAGTACGAGTAAGCACTACCAGGGCGTCGCGCGTGTTGTTCCTGGCGCGTTCGCGAACGCCGACTCGATGGGCGATGGCGAGGACCTGGCGGCAAACACCGTACCGTTTGAAGGAGACGGGAAGACGACGTGGTCGGGTAGCTTCAGTCTCGAGTGGCTTCGCATCTGCGAGTGTCCGTGGGAGCGACTCGCTTTCTTCGAAAACAAGCAACTTGCTGTTCCTGAATGGTAACGTAGTGCATGCTTGGTACCGTGGGAGGCACTGTTTTCTCCCGTTCGGACGTCTAATCACTGACGACTTATGCGTCTCTTCATTAACAACAGCCCGAATGGACATGAACTCGACGCCGAGACCGGCCACGCGCTCATGCGCCTGCTGTTCAACCAAGCGCAGATCCAACTGCACTACCGTTCGGTTGAGGACGAGCCGCGGCTTGCTGGTGGCGCCGAGGAGCTTGCCAACCGACGTCGTGAAGCTGCAGAAAGTGTATTTGGCGGCTCCACCGCCTATGGTCAGAACAGCAACACAAGCAGTTCGGCGCGTTGGAAGGTGTCTCTACCCGGATTTGTGTTTGGGTGCACTGGCGCAACGATCGACGAGTGCTTTGGGCGTATGCTGTTTGGACTTCCTAAAGACCAAGAACAAGTGGCGCTCAAGCACATCGTGCCTGGCACGCCTTTGTTCCTGCTCAACATGTCCGACCGCCACATCCTCGGCATCTTCGAGGCCATTTCGCCTGCGATTGTAAACATGATCCCGAGCGCCTTTTCCCACGGACCTCACGTGCCATCACCGCTTCCTGTTCAAGTTCGCATCGGCGTCGCGCTAAACGGCCCGGCCATCAACTCTGCAGACCCGCAAATCCACCAGATTGTCGGCGATCGCGGCGTCCGAGTTGGCCCGCTGTCCGTTCAAGCGACCCAGAAGCTCGCCGACGTGTTTGCGGAACGTTGTGGTGCCACTTTCCCACCTGTGAGCCAGCAGGGACCGGCTGGTCCACCCATGAACCCTCCTCAAGCCGGCGGGAGTGCACAAGGACCCGATGCTTCGTTTAGGGTCGGTGCTCCACCTAGCGCTGGCGCAAGCGGCCCGACTGTTATCAACGCTAGCAAGGATTCTTCGAGTAGTGGCGGCAGCCTACTCGAGAAGCTTGTCGTCGGGATCGAGCCAGAGAACGAGTTCGGCGTCACACGCCGTATCATCGGCCCCGGCGGTTCCAATATGAAACGTATCAGCGTGGAAGCCGGCGGCAACGCCAAGATCCGCGTTCGTGGACGCGGTTCTGGATCGAAGGAGAGCGCCCCAGAGGAAGCGAACGAGCCGCTCATGATCCTCGTGTCTGCCGAAAATGAGCGCAGTTTCCGGATCGCGGTTACTCTCACGAGCGAGTTGCTCGCCTCCATTCGTCGCGACTACCAATTGTTCTTGACACAGAAGCAGCAGCGGCAGCAGCGCATGGGACCGCCCCAGTTCCACGGCGGCGGATACGGCGGACCTCTACCCATGGGCAACCAGTTCCACGGCATGATGCGCGGGCCTCCGCCTCCTGGCGCCGGCTTCGGCAAGCCGCCTTACGGTGGCCAGCAATAGTCTTGAATACCAAGAACAGGGTTGCGTAGCGGTAGGCGCTCGACTGTTGTACACAACGACTCGCAGGGACTCGACGAATAGGACCAGTGCATCATGTGAGACGTCATCGTGTTGTGTTCATGCATCCTTCCTTTCCTATCGTCACGACACCTTCTTGGAGGGCAACACGTTCGAGACGGACTGCGCGTACGAGATGAGTCGCTTGACGGACGTGAGGTACTTGCGCTGCGCTTCGTTGTTCATGACGTGAGCCTGCTTGTTGGCGTTGATCTTCTCCCGGCCCGTGCGCTCATGGATGCCGACCATGGTGACGCCGATGGGCCACGCCGCGTTGCCGATCGCCAGACGGATGTACGCGTCGTTGGCGCGCACGAACTCGCCCTGGCGGCAGTAGCGCACGATCTCGACCAGGTTGGGTCGGATGTCGGCCGGCACCTCGCGCCGCTTGCACAACTTGAACAGCGGGCGGATGTAGTCCTTGCACTGCTTCATTGTCTTGGTCGCGATCTTGCCCTGCGCCGTGCGCTTGATGTGGTCCGGCCGGTTAGCCAGGTCCTTCTCCCACCGCTGCAGCATCGACTTGAAGAACCGGTACACCATCTTGTCCTCATCCGACTCGTCCTCTTCCTCCGCTTCCCGCCCAGCCGCGTTGCCTTCCTTGCCGTCACCGCCGTCGTTCGCATCACGAGACGCACCAGCACCTCCATCATCGTCGTCATCGCGCCCCGCCTTGGCGACATCATCGTCTCCGCCTACAAATCGGTTGCGAATCCCGTGCCCTTCGCCCAGCTCGTCTTCCTGCTTGGTGGCGGCGTCCAGCTCCGCGCGCTGCAGCCGCTTCATCCGCGCCCCCATGTCCTCGCCGAAGAGTGTGATCGGCTCGCCCAGTTCGCGCAGCCGCTTGCGCATGTCCGTCCACGACAGCAGCGGCTGTTGCTTCTCCTCCGTCTCCTTGCTCCCACGCTGATCCTTACGTTCATTCTCACCAGCTGACGACTCGTTGTCTGCGTCGGAATGCTCCTTGCTGTCCTGTTCATAGCCGCTGCGGGCCGACTCGTCCAGACGGCGCCGCTTGGAAGACCCGTCCTCCTCGCCCTTCTCGGTCGCCTGCGCCAGGATTGACTCCACCTCCGCGCGACGCAGATACTTATCCTTCGCGCTGCTCTTGACCACCGACAGCTCGCGCTTCTTGGCCGCCATCACGCGCATCAGGGCGTCCATGGTGACCCGCCGCGCTTCGCTTCCCGATTGTATCACGCGCTCCTTAGTGCCTTCCACCGAGCAAAACGCAATTTCTATAAGGACACATCATTACGAGTACAGTGTGTACCACATCAATCCGGAACCTAGAGTCTTCTATTGAGAGGGATCGAGTACGTCTCGCTTCCTTGGTCGGCGTTGGGCTTTGGCGTCGCAATACCAGGAGATCAAATAGAACGGAGCGATGGCCGGGTCCGTGGAGCTCCAGCAGTGGCTGGCCGAGTGGCCGGCGGTGCGCGCAAGCGTGGACGAGCTCGTGCTGAGCCTCAAGCGCCGGTGGGTGGCTCTCCGGGCGTCTAGGAATCGCTACGTCGTCTCCTACAGCGCATTGTCTGACGCTTGTTGCTGTCCCGTGCAGACAGCTACGTGGCTCGTACGAGACGGCAAGGAAGACCATGAGCCTGCTCAGCACCATGGTACGCGCTCCTTCATTGCTTCTCGTCCCTGGTATGTGCTGCTCTCTCGGGTATAAGGCTGTTGTCTTACTCTCGACGTGCTCTGATAGCTGGAGACGGTCAACTGGTCGACGGCGGGCGAGATCCTGGAGAAGGTGCGCCAGCTCGGCGACATGCTCACCAAGGCGCACGCGCACGGCAAGTACCTCGTCACTTACCTTTACTCTTTACGGGTCCATACTGATGTGATAATTGTGGAGCAGAGCTGGTGATCGGCAACGTGGTGCGCCGCGTGCTGTACATCATCCGTGAAGAGCACTCGAACGCGCTCAAGCTGCCGGCCGACAGTTCGGCGAGCACGCTGGCTGCCGCTCCGCCCAGCAGCCGCAGCAACAACCTGTCGCGGTCGCTCGGCACGATCCTGACGCCCGGCACGGACACGGACCTGTCGATCCCCATCACCGACCTGAAGCTGGTGTGCTTGCTTTTGGATATTGTGCTTGCGTGTGTATAACATAGTGGTGATGACGCTCAATGACGCGCGATGCAGTCGGTGATGGAAGGGATTGCGGAGCTGACGGATGAGATTGACAGCCTGCACGTGAGCATCGCCGAGCAGGCCATGGAATACATTCACACTGAGTACGTATCGATGGGCGACAGCTTCATCGCAGCGGACGGAAGTGCTAACGCTTGCTTCACCTCTTGCTTGCCCCTCAGTGAGGTCATCCTGACGTTTGGCATGTCGGCGTCGGTGGAGCAATTCCTCAAGACGGCCGCCAAGAAGCGCCAGTTCAAGGTCATCGTGGTCGAATCGGCGCCGTCGCTGAACGGCCAGAAGATGGCCCACTCGCTGGCCGAGCACGGCATCCACGTGATCATCATCCCGGACAGCGCCGTGTTCGCCATGATGGCGCGCGTCAACAAGGTGATCCTCCCGGCCACGGCGGTGGTGGCGAACGGCGGCCTGATCGGCCAGTCGGGGCTCTACAACATCGCGCTCGCCGCCAAGAAGTGCTCGGTCCCCGTCGTGTGCGTCGCCGGCCTGATCAAGCTCTGCCCGCTGTACGCACACGACCTGGACGTGCTGAGCGAGCTCATGGCGCCGTCCGACATCTACAACTATGAAGACACGGTCGAGAACGTACGTCTCTGTATGTTGGTGGTACTTATGATGTTTGTCGTGCGTGGTGCTAACACGGTGTGGATGTTGTTGCTGTCTTGTATTGTTTCGTGAGTGCAGCTGGAGGTACTGAATCCCGCGTACGACTACGTGCCGCCCGAGTGCGTCAGCCTGTTTATCACCAACACTGGCGCGCACCAGCCGTCCTACATCTACCGATTGCTTGCCGAGTACTACTCGCCGCATGACTACCAGCTGAACTAGTGCTGTCGACGGACCATGGCGAGGATGGCAGGTTGGGGAACAAGCGAGCGTAGATAGCAGCGAGTCAGCTATTTTACGTCTTGGCTTGCAGCGCTGGACTCGACTGACGATAGCGACGACGGTGGCCCCGCCTCGTTCAAAGTAATGCATTCGTCTATCTCTCTCTGGTCTCAATTGTGCATTCAGCATCGCTCCAGTCGACCGAATTTGAAGTGATCGCGGCAACTGCAGCCTGACCTGCTCAAGTGTTGGACAACGCGCTGGATGGGGTGAGTCAATCAATAGGAAAGAGCCTCGACACTGCGTTGATCGCCTCCGTGGTCGGTGGTACTGCTGCCCTTCTGAATGGGAATCGACTTAACGCATGATCAAACTGATTCGGGCGACGCATCCGAACATCAGCGCCGTCGCCTCAGAACTGGTCAATCCCTGTTGCCCCGGGTGCGACGTCAGATTGACCCTCGCCTTCAACGTCGTCGCCGATCCCTTCTGAAGTGCCGAGCCGATCATGCTTGCACATGGTCAAGGAGGCCGGATGGGATCCAAGGAGACACAACAATGAGTGCATAATGCACAATGCGCTTTACTGCGATTGTGCACTCTGCAGCATCGATTCCCCACCTGATTCCAGCGTGAACGGCGGCAATCCTTTTCAATTTAGCTCATACCACAGCACCTAGCCAACGTCCTCGACGTTCAGCAGTCCGCTCTACTCCATCGTGTGCCTCAACCGGTCGGTAGGAGTCTCGAGGCACGAACTACTGTGCCGCATTCCATCGATGAGTTGTGTAGTCTCATCCTCGCTGCCACGTACACGGCGTTGCTGAAAGAAGCTTAGCCCTCCTGGACCAGGAGTCCTGGCTCATTTTCGAGCTCAGCTCCTCCCTATCGACCGTCGAGTCGACCCCGCCTCACTGAGGCAGGGAGGGATTCATGATGGCGCACAGCTTCTGCAGTAGTACAAGCCGCCTCTCAGACAGCAGCTCGTTTTGACACAGTACTCTTTCCACGAGGACCAGAGCGGAGACCGAAAGCTTCCACAGTCCCCAACTTGCCGGCACCCGCACAAGCACAAGGCGGCCGACCATCAAGTCGCCCTTCCTCCATCCACCATGCCTGTCGGTAACCACACTCCGGGCACGGGCTCCAAGAAGATGGACATTGCCGCTGCCTCGCGTGTGTCGTACGTCAGTAGCGTCTCCCAAGCCAAGGGCTTGGAGAACGGAGACTACGCGCACGCCAAGACACCCAATGCCAACGGACTGTACGAGGGCGGGGCGCTTCGTGCCGGTGGGGTCCCCGTGCTCACGAGCCGCGAAAACATCGGACTGTTGGTTCAGTGCGGGGTCGTCGGCCTCGTGTACGGCATGCTGCCCGAGACCATCTACCCGTTCCTGCAGGAGTACCTCAACTGCACTGGCGCCCAGGTGACGACGGCCAGCACGCTGGTGGTGCTGCCCTGGAGCTTCAAGGCCGTCTACGGCATTATCTTGGACAGTTTCCCCATTTGCGGGTACCGCCAACCCCCGTACATGCTGGTCGGCTGGTCCATCTGCCTCGCCATGCTGCTCGTCATGGCCTGCCTGCTCATCGGTAAGCCGTACTACTGTACACGGTCGCGTCGGATCGGGACGGCCGAGATCGAGGCGCGGATCAACTACGACGCGCCGTCCGAGGACGCCAAGTACGTCATGCTCATGTTCTTCGCGGCCTTCGGGTACGTCTGGTCGGACGTTTGCGCCGACGGCATCACGGCCGAACTGGCGCAGCGAGAGCCTGAGGAAGTGCGCGGCAAGACGCAGACCGCGATCTACACGGTGCGCACGCTCATCGTCATCCTGGGTGAGATCATCGTGGGCTTCTGCTTCAACGGTGAGGACTACGGGGGGCGACTCCGACTTCTCGCTCAGCTTCCCGCAGCTTATGATCATCTGCACCGTGTGCACCGTGCCCGTGCTGCCGGCGACGTAGCTCTTCATCAAGGAGGAGAAGCACGAGAAGTCCGACTTCAAGGCATACATTGGCGACCTCTGGGAGCTCATCTGCACGCGCGCAGTGTACCAAGTGATTGCCTTCTCCTTCCTTTACAACATGTTCGGAGGCATCACCTACACGGCTAGCTCGCCCGTGCAGTCGTACATGGTGGGCGTGACGCCCATCAACAGCACGCTAAGCGACATCCTGAGCAACCTGCTCTTCATGTTCGGGCTCATGATCACGTCCAAGTGGGGTTTGCACTGGAACTGGCGCTGGATGATGGTCGCCACGGGCGCGTTCGTGGTCTTCATCGACTGCGCCACGACGTTCATCACAGTATGGGACGTGTTCCGCAGCCAGTGGTTCTGGCTCGGCCCGCCCATCGCCGTGCAGCTCCCGTACGGCGTCGGCTGGATGATCTCCTGCTTCGTCATCGTCGAGCTCGTGGGCCAAGGCAACGAAGGAGCCATGTACGGCTTCGTCACGACCGTCGTCAACGTCGCGTCGCCCTTCGCGACCACGCTCATGCTCGTGCTCGACAACCCGTTCAACTCGACCACCGAGCGCATCCATGAGGACGCCTACTCGGTCTGCCGAGACAACACGAACACCGTCATCATCATGTACGCCATGATCATCTTCTCGTGGGTCTTCCTGCTGCTGCTGTCCAAGCAGAAGGAGGACTGCCAGGAGCTGCTGCGCATCGGCGGCTCCAACAAGTGGCTCGGCGGCGTCACCGTCTTCTACCTCGTCTTCGTCAGCGTCTGGTCCATCATGACCAACATCATGGCCATCTTTGACAGCACCTCGTGCCTCGTCATCGCCGGCGGCTCCGGCTGCTAACGCGGGACGGTATTGCTCGTGAAAATCAAGGGATCCCCCCCCCCCTTTGAGCCCTCCTCAGCTTGTTACAAAACCCTCTTCAGCCTGCACTCTTCACAATGCACACTCCAAAATCACACTGCTACGTGCATGCACGTCAATCTTGCGCCGATACCTCGTCCTATATCACCGCTTCCCTGCTTCCTCGACCTCAGAAAAAGAGCGGATGCACGTCCGTCGACTGGAGGTGGCGCTGGCACAGCGGACACTTGCGGTTGGCGCGGATCTGCGCGCGGATACACGACCCGCAGAACACGTGGCCGCAGTGCGTGGACGTCATCTTGCGGATGTGGTCGAGGCAGATGCTGCACCGGAGCGCGGCGCTGAACCGCTCCAGCGTCTCGGCGTTGGCGACGGTCGCAGAAGTCGACTCGACACCGTTCGGATCCGACACGCAGCGGCGGCGCTTCCTCGGCTCGAAATCTACCGAGTCGCTGGACTCGCCCGGCGCCGTCCACCCGACGATCTGCACCTCGTCGTCGCTGTCATCATCCGCGTGAGTCGGTCCGCGGCCAAAAGCGTTGACGTCTTCACTCTCGGGCGACAATGTGAGGTCGATCTCCTCTGGAGCAGGCATCGATGACTGGGTGCACGTAGCAGCAGCTTCGTGCGGTTGGCGGCCGCCTTCGTCTCGCTGGCGATGGCTCTCCTCCGCGTTATCGTCGTTATCGGAATCGCCGCCACGGAAGAGCTCGCGGCGTCGGCGACTGGAGTCCTCGTCATCTGAGCTGAGGCGCCTCGCGCGCGGTCGAATGTGCCGCAGGTCTGGAACCAGCCCGCCGTGCATGCTTCCTCACGTGGATCGCGCTTGTCAATCGGGAGCAGAAGTCGAAATCAGTAGTCCAACCGAGCTGGCTGCTTGGTTGTTGGTTGGTCGGTCGCGTCCTTCGGTTGAATTTTTTTTGGGACGCAGCGTCTCTCTGGTTGAGAAACGACGCGAGTGAGATTGTGCGGCGCGGCGCCTCCTTCGAACGCGGTGCAATACAGCATAGTATGCGATTGACGTGCATCGGGTTGGTGCAGGAAGCTCACGCAAGTACTGAACACACAAGCCAATTCGCTCAGGCTTGTGTCGGGAAGTGACGGCCACAACCGCAGACTGCCCAAACAGCAGCAGATAGCTAGTCCATGACAGTAGCAATGCGAATATTTCCAAACAGTGGTCATCGTTGCCGACGACTCTCGCAGACATCTCCATTAGGTCTCCGTAGCGTCGCCCTGCGCATTAGGATGAGCAGTTCGGGGTGGTTGAAGCTCCGCACTGACCGCAAAAAATGGTAATTCGGCGGCACTTGTTTCTGGCATCTCGGGCAGACTACCGCTCCTGTCTGAGTGTCATCGGTCTTCTCTGTGTCTGCCTCCTGGGCCGACTGTGGTACCGAATCCAATCGAGCTCCTTCATTTCCTCAATGACATAGTCCAGGTCCGGACGGTTCACAGGACTGCTGTCGCACATCCTCTCGACGAGCTCCAGCTCGCGACTCATAAGGTATGGTTTGCCAGCCGCAGCTTCGATCACACACAGTCCCAGCGAGTAAATGTCGGTGCGACGAAAATCCACGGACGCTATCGTCTGGATGGTAAGCTCGGGAGCCTGGTACCACACCATTTGGCTCTTGGCGTTGCTGGTCACGAACATATCTTCGATTCTCACGATGACCATGCCGAAGTCTGAGAGCTTAACAACGAGCTGAGAGTCATCGTCACCCTCCGGCCGTGTCAGCAAGATGTTGGAGCACTTGAGGTCTCCGTGCTCTACATTCTTATTGTGGAGGAATTTCAGTCCCTCAGCGGCTTGGACGAAGAGCCGCCACAACAGCTTGCGGTTCCTCTCCTTTCTAAAGAAGTCGACGAAGTTGCCGTCGCTCGTGAACTCGGTGATGAAAAACTGGGGCCGCGAGACGTGGTTCGCGCCAAGCATTCCCAGGGTGCGCTTGTGTTTCAGCTTTGCCAACGACGTGAGCTCCCGCGATAATGAGTCATTGTCCAGGTCGCTCAAGCTCGAGTCGAGCTGCTTAATGGCCACCTTACGGCGCTCAACAGCCTTTGGCTCAGCAACCTTCAGCTTATCCGGCCTCAGGTCGAGCAAAATGCCTTCAAAAAGCTTGCCAAAAGTGCCTTCTTGACCGACGAGGCGATGCGCTCCACGTCCTCTTGCGGCACATACCAGTCGAATGCGTCTTTTGGTGGTTGCGCGTATACCCGGTACTCGTTGATGCCCTCAAGGGTCAATCGCATCCGCTGTGTCTGCTTCTCCGACAATTACAGATCGCCTGAGAACGACGACTGGTTGTCAATGGAAATGGTCATGGGCCACACATGCAGCTGGTTGGCCAGTGTCGCGAGGGTCTCCCAGAACATGGCCGGGTTGGGCACTTCATTGATGATTATCCCTGCCATCAAACCATCCAACGTATGTTCCATCCAACTCTCCTGCTCCGCGCGGTCGTCAGCCAGCTTGGAGCGCCACTGTGCTAGCGCGCCATCCTCTTCCTTGACGTTCAGCTCTGCGTAGATCTTGTCTGCGCGCCTGTGCGCCTGGCAGACCTGCGCGACCAGTCGCTGGCTTGTCGCGACCCAGTAGAGCACAAAGTCGTTATAGTTCTGTAGCCGCAGCGCGTACAGAAGCTCAGCCACCGCCGCCTCAAAGGTAGCGGCTACACGTGCGCGCTGGTCTGGATTCACTTTCCTCAAGATTTCCATCAGCACCCTCAGCCGCTTTGTCGCACGCAGACAGAGCTGCACATTGCCCTGGAGGCTCTTACTCTTGTCTTCGAGTTTGTCGACGTCTCTCTGTTGCTTCGCCTCATCAATGCTCGCGTCCATTGCCGTATGCGCCTCTTCTTCATGTGCTTCAGAGTGTTTGTTGCTGCGAAAAGCAGTTTGCTCCAGCAAATCAGCTAGTTTTGCTGACATTCTGAGCTCGGTAAGACCGGAAGATTGGCCATCACCGAGGAAGCTTGCGGATCACATTGTCGGCTGATTCGTCAGCGTAGTGCTGAGATTTCTATGCTTGGTGGAGCTGGGGACATCTCCGAAGACCATCGCGTCGGTCGACAGCTCCAGCCGTTGCTCTAGTCAGCGCTCCTGCTCCAGGCGGCCGCCATTAAACTTGTCCCTCCAGTCTGCCAGTTGCAGCGTCTCCTCGACTCCGATGGTCTTGTACAGCGTATCAATGCGTTTATGAGCCTAGTAAAACCGGTAGATGGTCCGCTGGCTTGTTGCGATCCAGTGAAGCGGGAACGCGTTGCGGGCCTGTGACTGAAGCTCCTGCAGCAATTCCGCGACTGCAGTCTGGAAGTCGCCAACAACTAACCCGTGCTCGCGGTCCCCCGGCCTTTCAAAACATCAAAGAGCGCCTTCAGGCGAGCCACCGCGTGCTGACAGAGCTGCGAGTTGCCTTCAAGCGATTCGCATACGGCTTCCAGTCGCTCGACGTGATACGGATGCCCAGATATGGCGACTTGCTGTGAAGTCATACGGAGCGCATTAGCTCAGTGCAGTCGACGGCGCCTTGGTCGTTCAGCTCTGTGTACCTTCAAGCGCGAGCCGATCGCGTGGGAGACCTGAGATCAAGCGCCGACGAATCGGAGACTGTGGATAGCTCAGCTCAGCTCACAGCCGCCGCAGTCGATCTCCGTGCGTTTATGCAGCGCGAGAAAAAGTTGGTGGTGCTGTAAAGCTGCATCACAGGGATCTTCAAGGCGATAATGTTGCGCAGTGACAGCTTATGGTGCTGCAATGTTGCGAATCTAACATCTGTAGCGGCTTCAACTTGGGAATCGCTGTCTTCGGGCATGCACATACTGAGCAAGCTCACGGTGACGATGATCGCGGTGATCTCCGGTCTGTTCACTACCGCAGAGTCGCCCACGAGTGTCCTCTGACCCCACTCGCGATCATCGATGCGCCCACAGCCAAGTTTCTGTGATCGCATACTCGGAGCAGGCGGTTGAGCCAACGAAACACCGATGATCGGCTCGGGAAGCGACCGACCAGAGCGTTGTCTCACTGATTCGGTGGACAGTTCATCTGTTTATCGGCCGCCACTTGTTCTCGAAGGTTGGCTTTTGCGGCACCGAGATCGCAGGAATATCGCCGACCAGCTAAACATCGAGGCTTGGCACTGCACCCGAGAACAACGCGCGCATCGACAGGATGCTTGAGTCATGCAGACTTCTTCTCCCTCGAGTACCCAACTACCAAGCCTCGACAACCCACGCCACGCTCCAGGATCCTTAGTCAGCTCTCGGTCAAGTGATCCGATTCCGCCGGGCGACCCTGACACTATCGCAAGTGCTAGCCCACTCACCCACGCAGACGCAGGCAAAGACGCAGACACGATTCATGCACAATGCGTACAGTACATCGACTCGATCGACCAACCAGTCGATACCACCGCGATCGCGACAGCTACAAACTGCTCCGACTCGCACGTGAGTCCTCCTCCGCGAAACCTGATCGACTACGCCCGCCGCCTCGCTGCCCGACTCGCCCGTCGTTGAGTCGGAAGACGGTCGCCGTACTCTCCTTTTACGTTTTGTTGCTTTTTCACGTTTGTTTCCTCGATTCGCCCATACAAGTCGAATAGCACAGCGCACAGTTAGTACATTCTCTTCAATGCCAACCCAGCATCTCGCATTCATCGCTTGCAGGTTTCCGCGTTGATAATGAAATGAGGAAGATCGGGACGGAATCTCACGTTGCCGTCCAGGTACCCGGCAAAAATAACACGAGGGCGAACTCTGGGCAGGTAGCGTTAATTCGCCGCAACTGTCATGATGAGAAGGAACACTTCGGCGGATCAGACTACCACTGCGGAAGCGCAGCGTGCTCAGCTCATGGCTTCGCGGCACCAACTTTTTCGTTCGCAGCCGCAGCCAACAAGCGACTCGCCTTGCCCGTTTCAAGTCGCAGACAGCGTGGCCCACGAGAAGCGGTTGCTACTCGAGCACCTGGAGCAACACTCGAGGTGTCAACAACATGAAGAGATCAACACTTACTCCGATTCAACTGTGGCATCGCACGTCGTCTAGCTCGCGCATCCGCTTGATGACTTGGTCGAGGGTGGGTCGCTTGTTCGGGTCGTTGCCACACATGCTCGCGACGAGAGCCCACTCGTCGTCACTGAAGCCTTCGTGCGGTCGTTCCGTGGGTCCCGAACCCAGCTTTGACACGGTGATCTCTTCTTCGTCCATTACGCCGAATGGCATTTCCCCCGTCGCGGCTTCAATCACACACAAGCCAAGCGAGTAAGAGTCAGAGCGACGGAAGTCGACGGTGTCGTTCGTCTGGATAAATGTCATCAAGCGCTCGGGTGCAACGTAGCGCAACGCCAACCCTTCAACGCGGATGTTGTCAGAAAGGGACTCGGCTCTCTTGATGGCCACGCTGAAGTTGGACAGCTTGGCGATGAGGTCCTCGTCGCTTCCGCCTTCTGGCCGAGTCAGCAGGATGTTGAAGCACTTGAGCCGGCCGTGTTCCATGTCGTTGCTGTGCAAGAACCGAATCCCCTCCGCAGCCTGGATGAAGAGTCGCCATAACAGCTTCAGGTTGTTCTCGTCACGCTTGAAGAAGTCGATGAAGCTGCCCTCGGTCGCCAACTCGGTGACAAAGAACTTGGGCCTCGACAGATAGTTCTCACCGAGCAGCCTCAGTGTATGCTTGTCGTCCAGCTGCGACCACGCCGCGAGCTCGCGACTCCGACGCCGAGCTGCTTGATGATTACCTTGCGCTGCTCCCCCGTGAGGTGGTTGAACCACGTGCCTTCGTGGAATCCGCCGAATCTGTTCTCCTTGAGCGTGTCCTCGTTGTATCTCACGTCCTTTTCGGGAATGAACCACGCAAACACCTCTTCCTTGTGGGATTCGGAGTACTTGATGACGCGGTCGGCCGTCCGAAGCATCAAATCCGCTAGCTTCCTCGGCATTTTCAGCTCGGTCGACCCAGCAGCTTGCTCGCCACCAGAGCGGCTCGTGGGCCACACTTTCAGCTGATTCGCCAACATGATGAGGGACTCACTGCGCTTGGTGGAGCTGGGCA
This sequence comes from Phytopythium ostracodes, assembly GCA_023337975.1. Lineage (NCBI taxonomy): Eukaryota > Oomycota > Peronosporomycetes > Pythiales > Pythiaceae > Phytopythium > Phytopythium ostracodes. Next base: position 37,630 of record JAADXW010000111.1, read on the forward strand.
CATCGCTGAAGATCATCGCGTCGGACGACAGCTCCAGTCTTTCCTCCAGCCACTGCTCCTGCTCCAGGCGATCGCCACCAAACTGACCCCGCCAGTCAATCAGTTTAGCCGTCTCGAAGACTCCAGGAGAGTTATAAAGCAAGTCGACGCGTGTGTGCACCTGGCGCGCCAGAGCGACGGACCGCTGATTCATTGCGATCCACTGGAGCAGGAACTAGTTGCGGCGCTGCAGTTCTATTGCCCACAGGAAGTCCGCGACCGCCGTCTCAAAGTCGACGACAACGTGGCCACGTCCGCTAGGTCCCAAGCTCTTCAACACCTCAGAGAGCGCCTTCAGGCGGGCGGCAGCGTGCTGACACAGCTGCGTGTTGCACTCAAGCGACGCACATATGGTGTCGAGCTGCTCGAGATCTTGCTTCAAACTGCTCTTACTGAGGACGCGGTCACGCGGATTCATCACCGCTTCGTTGTTGATGTAACGCCAAATGGAGGGCGTCAGATCCACACTCTTGATAGCGCTGCGATCGCCTCGCCTCGCGTCCGTGTGCGCGCGAACACGTCGCGTAGAAGTTCCCACTTGCGCTCAACAACGCCGACAAACTTCGCGGCGGATAATGTTGTGTATATTAGCTTATGGTGCTCTTTACGCACTTTATGCTGCACGAGGGGCTTGCAAAAGTTGCGAATCAGGACGTATGGCCCGACTTCAACTTGACCGCATCAGTTCACTAGCAACGACCACAGCATACGTCGAATTATATACAACCGTTGGCATTTTCCCTTCACCTGAAAGCAGGAGGAGTGAAGCAAAGACGCACAAATTATACCTAACAATCCAATGCTGCGGCTTCTCGACACTCACACCCTGGCGGATCGCGTCGAGCGCGTCCATCGTGGCAATAATCTCGGTGATCTCTGGGCGGTTCTCCGGCACGGGGTGGACCATGCGCGCCACCAGCTCCCACTCGCGATCTGTTAACCCTCTGTTTGGTCGCTGGATCAGCATCGGC
>JAADXW010000112.1:0-38632 GCA_023337975.1 Phytopythium ostracodes
AAACACGAGTGAGAACGGCTTTACCTCACCATCTGTATTGAAATGGGAGCTTCTCATTGGCCGACATGAGAGGGGCTCTTAGGATAAAGCGACGCTAAGCACTACAATTATACGGTATGTAAATTGTGTGACCTTGCACATTTCAGTACAAAATGACAGGCTGCAGCAAAAGATTAATTTTTGCAATCGCACCGCCACAAGTGAGCACGTTGCGTCATCCACTCGGTCCCCAGCTCACTTCATTTTTCGCCATGGCAACCACCAACACAATCCAACGCAAATGGCTCTTGGTCGACGACAAGCTCGCCATCTGTGCCTATGCTACCGACCCATCGCACCAACGCCCACCAACATCGGCAGGGCTTGCCGTCTGGGCGATCGACAAGTTCAAGTTGAAGCGAAAGATCTCGCGCTCTACAATCTCGCGAATCCTCGCCATCCGGCGCGACCTCGAGGCCATCCCGAAGGAGAAACGTGGGCGCAAGCGGCAGAGCTCGTCAATGATGAAGTCGTTCGACGTCGCTGTCGTTCGTCTATTCGACGAGATGGAGTCCAAGGTCGGCACCATGACCGGTGCCATCATCCGCACGCTCGCGGAGAGGGTGGCCACGGACATGGGCATCCCCGAGGACGAGCGCGTCTAGCTGCCCAACGGCTGGCTGGTCGCCTTTAAGCGCCACCATACCATCACATCGAAGCGAAGTCACGGCGAGGCAGCCTCCGTCACGGCCGATGCTATCAAGCAGGGCCGTGAGAAGATGCGCCGCCTGACGGACCCGTTCGCCCGCTGCGACGTGTACAACATGGATGAGATGGCCTACTGCTACCAGCACGAGCGGGCAACGACACTGTCGCGCAAGGACCAAGTCTCCGGCACCAAGCAGAGCAAGAATCGGTTGACTCTGGCGCTCGTCGTCAACGCTGATGGGACGGACGAGCTGCCCCCGCTGTTCATCGGAACTGCCAAGCAGCCGCGTCCTTTGCAAGGGCGCGATGTGGAGGGGGAGCTGGGAGCGGTGTACCGGAGCAGCGCGGAGGACTGGATAATCACGGGTCTGTTCCATGAGTGGCTTTACAAGCTTGACAAGCGCATGAGAGACGAAGATCGGCACATTTTGCTCTTAGTCGACAACGTCAGCTCACATGTCCATCCGAGCGCGCCGCCATTGACCAATGTTACGTTGGAGTTCTTGCCTAAGGAAACGAGAAGTGTCATGCAACCGCTTGACCAGGGTGTCTTCACAAACGTCAAGCAGAAGGTCGTCGGACGGCACGCGGAGTATTGCGTCGAGCAGATTCTCGCGGGTGGTGTCCCCGAAAAGGTCGATATTTGGACTGCAATGGAGCGGTGTGTGAGTGAGTGGGACGTCACTCAGAAAACTATCTCTAACTTGGTGCCACTCGGGCATCCTCTCAGACCGCTTATAAGTCGCGAACATCTTGAACCCAGTTGAATTGCCTCCTTTAGCGACAATTTTCAGTTTTAACTAGTACATATCAGTACTTTTAGCGTTTCGAAATGCTCGCAAACATGATTTCCACTGCCTTTTCTATACATGCACTTCTGTGCAAATCGAGAGAGGTCTGACTGTACCGGTATCAAAACAATCAAATCAAATATCGACTGGACTGCATCGACTCGAGATTTCACCTTGGCGAATGACCTCACTTTCCATATCGACCAGTGCAGCTGACTGGGCGAGATGGCTTAAGGGAAGAAGCGGCCCGAGCGATCGGAAAGAGTGGAAGAGCACGGGGCCGGCAAAACGGCAGGACCTACACGTCACCCGATCGTCCGGCTGCGGTGGGATGTCAAGATCGACGGCACGTCTACGACATGCTCGGACGAGCTGACCACGGACGTGCCAACCATCCATGGAAGAAGCGCAAGGTGCGCAACTCGACAGCGAGGACGAAGCTCGCTCAGGTGCACCTCAAGTTCAAGACGCGTCGGCGGTCGACTAGCAAGCGGGTGTCCAAATGTTCTTCCTGCCGCACCTGCCTCGACCGCAACGTAACGCCAGCCAGATGCTGGTAGAGCGCGTCTGCGTTTCATACGGTGTTCCTCCACCAAGGAGCCCTGCCAGTAGTGGCAACACTGCTGGCGTTATAGGCCCAAAATCCTAAAATAGCCTAGAATAGGCTCGTTGTAGGATCAGAGGCGTTCAACGCAGGATTGCTTGGATACCGCATCGGGTACACGTATGATTGGCATTCCTTCACCCTTGTCCTCTTTGTTCACTACACGGCATAATAAAAATTTTAAACACGTGGCTGCTATGAGCGCCTACGAGGTCGTGAACCCGTACAGCTCAGTGTCGAGCGTGGCGTAGAGCATGTCCTTGAGCTGCTCGCGCGTGGTGCCGAGCGGCAGGTCCAGCCGGTTGAAGCACGCGTAGCTGCGCACGCATGGATGCGCCGTCTTGGGCATGCCCTTGAGCGAGAACTGGCAGACGCGTCCGTCGTAACTTGTGAGCCCCTTGAAGCCCACCAGCGGGACGCGCGAGCAGCCCGTGGCGAACTGCAGTAGCCGCCTCCGGTACGCGTTGGGCATCTCGCGAACGATCTCCCAGAACCACATGAGTGTCGGCGTGTGCAAGATGGTCGGCGACGTGACCGAATGCTGCTCCCAGTCGGCCACGTCGATCATGGGCGACCCGCACAGCATGTACTCGAGCTCCTCGGCGTCAAAGACCATGAGCAGCTCCTGTGGGATCACCTCGTAAATGCCGCGCAGAAACACGTACAACTGGCACGACACGCTCGTGAGCAGGTGGTACTCGACTCGGCTCTGCACGTACCGCTGCTTGTTCGCGTCCGTCACAACGACGTCCCGCCCGCCCGGGATCAAGTCGACGACTGCGGTCGTGTCGCCGCGCTTCTCCGTGACACTGAAGTCCAGTTGAAGCGACTCAACGTCATCGTTCGCGAGCAGCCACGACAGACTCTTGAAAAGTTCGGGGTCGAAGCTCTCAAGGTCATCGAACGTCACGGGGATCCCGAGGATGGCCTTGAGCAGCGGCGCGCACAAGTGGAAGTTCAGCACCGTGCCTTCCAGCAGCGCGCGCCCAATGAGCCGCCCGGTCGCGTAGTAGTAGATCAAGTGGTCTTCTCCGTTGTCCTGTCGAGAGTTCGGGTTCAAGAAGAACGCTTGGTCGTCCTCGTTGGTGCACTTGAAGAGTCCCGCGGTCGGATCCAGGAGCAGATCGTTCAGCATCATGAACCACTCGCGCTGAAGCCCGCCCGCATCGACGCCGTTCTCTTCCAGGAAGTTGATTCGCAGCACGGAGCGAATGTACTTCTCCTCGATACATCCCAAGTGTTCAATCGACTCCTCGAGTACGTAGTCGCGATGCACTGATAGCTTGAGAAACTCGACCTCAGCGGGCACCAGCAGCGCCGCGGAGTTCACGACGAAGTGCGCGTACTTGGTGGGGAAGTCCTTGGAGGCCAAGTGCACGACTTCCCGGCGTTGATCGATCGACTCGAGCGTCTCACCGGTCGAGCGCGCAGCCGCGTCCACCTCGGAAGACGCGATGATCTCCATGGGTACGACGTCCGAGAACACCTTAACCGTCTCTACGATCTCGCCGACTGGGTCGTTCGGGCCCTGTTCGGTAGGACGCGGCGCGACCGTGCGCATACAGTCCTTGATAAAGCGGACCACTTTACCAGTCGTGGGTCGAGCTACCGCGCCACCTTCTTGCTGTTGTGCCATCTGCATGTCCGCGCGATACCAGAACATGCGCCCCTGAACGTCCAGCTTGCGGACCCACTCCTTTCGCCTCCTGTAGCATCCGCGTTACGACCACAACGTGTTAGAGAACCCGGGCGTTTCGACAAGAGCTCCTGCCGTGATGTAAGCGCGCACCTTGCCCTCCGTTGCCGCGGCGTCACGGTCACATCTGCCAGACGCGGCCTTGCCGTCGTCTCCGCTTCGTCTTCTCCCGCCAGTGCGTCGCCGCAGATGGCGCAGTGCGTGGCGCCTTGGAAGTTCTCAAACGAACACCCGTCGCACACAATGCATCCCTTAGCCGCCTCCCTATCTCACAAGACGTCGCGCAATAACGTCAGCGCCCAGTTGTCGACCATCCTCTCGGTGGAAAGAACGCACCGAGTCGCCGTGTCGAGCCGATGGTCCGCCGTCGCGATGCTCAGCCTGTAGCCACGAGGGAAAAAACATCATAACCCTCTGTCAATACCCGCGAGCGCCCCCCACTCTCCACAGCAAGCGACCGAGATCTGTCCTTACTCTGGCAGCAGCGGCGACGCGAGCTCGCGCAGGTTGCGGCCACGCGCGCGCTTGATCTTGGAGCGTGCTACCAGGAACGCGACCGCGATCGCCAGCATGAAGGAGAAGTTGACCAGCAGCGCGACTCCGTCCCCATGCATCGCGCCCGCCCGTCCGTCCGCCGCGTCCGTCGTCTTGCTTCGCTTGGACTCGGCCGGTACAATGTCCCGCCCGCCCGCTTCCTCCTCTCCGTTGGCCACCGCCTTTCTTCCTCTGGTGTTTTGTATGCCTCTAATATATCGGTGCTCGATACTGTTACAGCAAGAAAAACTGTGGATGCGAGATGGGGAGCATACGTTAGATGGAAGGATAAGTGGAGGCGCACGTTCACTTGTGTAAACTATACCGTGTCCGTGATTATGCCGCGGCCGGCCCATGTCCGCGCGCGTTTGGCCGTCCAGGCGAGTTTCTTTTTTGCAACCATCACTCTGACGCAATGTTTGCAAAGCCATGAAGTATACGGAGATCCCTCCAGCAATTCCGGACAGTATGCGGACAACATATTGGATGACAGCGTAAATGTAAGTGGGTGGATACGCCGTATACCTTCATCAGTATACTATACCGGTCAGCCGTCCCACCAGCTGGACCAACCAGCGACAAGTTCAACGTTGTTTTGGCCCGGCGTCAACATGTTGGACACCAAAACAAGCAAAACAGAAAGTAAACAGGACGGCATCAGATTCACCTACCCCGTTTACGTATTTTCAGAAATGACTCAGATTCATCTCGGAGACTGATCTGCTTTTTCTCAAACTTCCAGGTGAACATGGAGCAGCAAATGAGCGCAGAGTACGCGGCGGCGGCGGCGCGCGAGGTGGTCAAGACGATCACGGAGAAATGCGAGGTGCGCTCCGCCTATACGTAATCACATCTAGGTATCCGTCAGGCGCGTGCCAATGCCCCTGGTAGCGCTATGGGCGGCTCGGCAGCGCGGTGAAGCCACCCGTCCGTTTGGTCGCGTAGGGTGTCTTAATGGCGACGACTGCGTGCCGAATATGCTGATACGACGACGCGCAGGTGCTGGGGAAGATGCTAGAGACGTCGCGCGTCAAGCTGCAGAGCGCGCGGGATGCTGCCAAGGACTCGGTCTTCGAGCAGACGCCGGTAAGGCCCCGCGCTTCCAACGTTGAAGTGAACCGGAGCATTATGGTTTGATGGGGCGCATTTGATGTGGTGGCGGTGCAGCTGCTGCGCGAGATGGACGGCGTGTTCGAGCAGCTGCAGGGCACGCCCGTGGACCCGGTCATGGTGGGCGGTGAGCTGGGCAAGACGCTGTTCGACTTCATCGACGCCGAGACGGTCGAGTCGCTCCAACAGGACGCACTGGACCAGAGCAAAGAGTGCGTCGCGCTGTCGTGTTCATTGTCCGGCGCGCCGTCGTTGCATTCGACCTGACGCCATTGCGCTTGGCGCAGGATCGAGGAGCTGCTGGGCGCGCACGAGCACGCACTGCGGCGGATCGAGGCCATCTACACGTTCTTCACCTCGTTCCACGCTGAACACGCCAAGGAAGTCGCGCACCTGATGCGCGACCGCTCCAGCCCGTGTGTGTCGTAGTCGCTGGCTTCGTTGGCGGAGTGTAGGCCATCAAAGTGACTTGTGGATTTTTGTTGTGGTGCGTGACGAACAGCACCAGCGGCGGGACGGAGAGCAAGCAGGTCGCCGTGTTCTATGACGTTGCGGTACGTCCTTGCTGTGGGGCTGACGGTGTGGTCAGGGGGCTGACTGAGGCTGGTGCGGCACCAACAGGTCAACTTCTTTGTCGACATGGAGCAGTGCGACCGGCTGCTGCTTCGCTACTTCACCACCATCAACGACATCCACCCGCAGTACGTCCATAATCGTATAGCGGAGCCTCAAACCGCCATTGAAAGCCTGGAAACTGACTGAAGTGATGTTGCCGTGGACGACTGACAAGCTACGAAGTCGCGTTCGCTGAGGTGCAGCTGCTCTTTGACGAGTTGCGCAGCCTGAGGGACTTTTATCGCCAGTTCATCGCGTCCTACGCGCGCGTCAGACCCGAGCTGGAGCGGCGCAAGATGTACGAGCAGCAGCTTGCCCAGACGGTTCGTATCCAGATAGATCGACTGAGAGAAACAGCTCCGCACTGACTCGTGCCGCGACTTATGATCAGATTGAAGACATGCGAACGCGGCTGGCGAGGTTGGAGGACCAGGAGGCGCAATGGCGCGTTGCGTTTTGCAACGACCACGACCGCTTCCTGCCGTCCACGCTGTGTCCGGAGATCAAGGAACTGCCGCGCCGGTTTGACGTCGTGGCGGTCGACGAGCAGGAGTACTTCGACCAGCCGAGCGGGTCGCAAGGCGCTGCGACTTGAAGGGATCTCGGCTGGACACCAGACGGACATTTCTCAAGACTCTATTCGGTTCTTTCCTTGTGTGTTCATGCTGTCTTCTTGGTAACGATGTGTTTGCCCTGCTCGCTAGCACAGAGCATTCCCTCCTCAGCCTCTCTCGCACCGCCGTGGAGTGTGCCGCTTAGTGCTTCTTCTTGCTGGGCTTGTTCACGTGAGTCTGGATCGTCGCGTTCTGCTTGGCGCGGGAGACCGCCGCCTGGAAGGGCGAGACCGGCTCGGCGCCGCTGCCAGCGCTCGCGGCCGTCAGCACCTTGACCTGCTGCTCGATCGGCAGGCTGAGCGCGCGGCGTACCGACGGTACCCGCGTGGCCGCCGTCTGCACCAGCGTGAACATGTTGGACGTCACCCAGTACACAAACACGCCCTGTCATCATTGTGGAAGCGGCGTCAGCGTTAGCACACCGACCAATGGAGGCAGGTAGGTACGATCAGGACGAACGAGACCGCGTACCGAGGAGAAGTTCATGGTGAGCGGCACCATGACGACCGCGAACGCGCGCATGCCGAACTTGACGCGGTCCTTGTACTCGCCGGGCATGGCGTCGCCGTTCAGCTGCTCTCCAAAAGCAATCGTCGTGAGAACTCGACCTGCATCACCCTCACAACCACAGCTGGTAACGCACCTCGACGGACAGCGCCATGAGCGCGGACGAGATGACGGGCAGGGCGAGCGTCGGGTCGGCCGCCGTGAGGTCATGGAACCAGAGCGCGCCGCCCTGCGCATACTCGGGGATGTACTCGCCGATCTTCTGCAGGCCCCAGAAGAAGCCGAGGAACACGGGGATCTGCGTGAACGGCGTCAGGAAGCTCGTGAGCGGGTTCACGCCGTGCTTGGCCATGAGTGCCTTGTACTTTTGCTGGAACTGCTTCATGTTATCCGGGTCGCGCGTCGGGTTGGCGTCCATCTCGGCCTTGAGCTTCTCCATCTCGGGCTGGAACAGCTTCATCTTGGCCGAGTTGCGCAGCTAACGCACGGGTTGTCGTCGCATCCACCGGATCGTTAGCTCTGCTACCGTCACTTTCATAGGTCAACGTTGTTGTATGAGCGTGAGTGGACGCACCGACTTGAGCGTGATGGGGAAGACGGCGCTACGCACGACGACGGTCGCAGCGACGATGGTCGCCCACCAGGGCAGGCCCGTGGTCGCGTGCACAATGTCCAGCGAGCGGATCGCCAGGTCCGACAGCGAGTAGCCTGCACGAAAGCGTCGCGTGTAAATTAGTTACACGTAAGCAACCAAAGAACGAGACGCACACAAACAGAGATTGAGCAACGCACCGAGGTCCGCGATGGTCTTGGGGTCGATCGTGGCTGTTTAGTTGACAGCAAGAGCACCAAGAAAACACTCGTCAGCATCCGGTTCGACCGGAGCTGCACGTCATGCCGAGCTGCGAGCGCCTACCTGCGGCCTCGGCCACCTGCTCGAGCGCCTCCGCCGGCGACGCCGCCACCACGCGGTCGTCCTGCACGATGCTACGGAAGCACAGAGCGCAACGCGCATCAGCTTTATACCGCTGCATTATGTTTGTGATATGGAAATGCCCGCCTACCTGGTCACGGGCGAGGACGAGTAGGCGCGGCTGCCGCCGAACGCATGCATCGGCACGAGCTGCACGCCCGCGATCTTGGCGCCCGAGTTGAACGCGGCGCTGTGGCGCCCAGCGAGCGACGCGCGGGCACTGATAGACGTCGAGGGGAAACCACGTCAATACGAGTGCTGTAAGCTGCCATGGAGGTTCGAGTGCGTCGCCGGAACGCACGCACCTGTTGCTGCCCACTAAGCGCGCGACGGCCGCGGCCGCCGGCTGGAGACGCCGCATCACGAACACCATGGTAGATGGGGGAGCTGGGGGCGCTAGGAGGAGGTGGCGCGCGTTTCTTGAGCGGCGCGGCGATCTCGCTTTGTGGATGATGACAGCGCCGCACCGCCGGACATGCCAAAGTCCCTCCACCACGACTAATTTCACGCTTTTGACCAATGAGACGCGCGTTTAAAGGGAGAAGCAAGGCTTTGATTGGCTGAAATTGAGAGATGCGCTTACATGACAATCATTCTGGTACGTCAACAGGGTCATGTTGGACAAGATTCGCCATGATGCACGAACAAGTGCGCATAACATGGGGTATTTGATTAATGGAACGTGCTTCTCGGTGGTGCTACCGCCTTTGACGTGTCTGCTGATTGTTCGCTCTCCGCATCGAGTAGACTCGCTGTCATTCAGCAGCACGTGGTCACTAACGCTGAAGAACGACCGGAAGGCGAGCACGTGACTCATGCGCTGTCAACGGGCACCTTGACGGCGTACATGGTGCGCGGGGTGAGCACGAAGATGGTGTCGCGCGAGACGAGCTGCATGCCGAGCAGCGGCTCGTCGCCCAGCTCCACAACGAACTGCCTGCGCGTGTGCTGCGCACGCTCGCTGTCGGTGGCCGCGGTGCCGAGGTAGATGAACAGGCGCTTCTCGAATTCGCCAATGCACGCGAACGTGGCGGACGGGAGCGTCGACATGAACTTCTTCTCCTGCTTGGACGCCTGGACGAACCCAAACGCGGGCAGCGTCGCCGTGTGCCGCAGGGAGAGCTTGCCGTCGGCCGCAACGACCAAGTCGTACAGCAGTCCGTGCACGTCGTTGCGGAACAGCAGCTTTTGCCGTAGAGCACTTGTCGTCGCTGAAGCCACAGCAGTCGACGTAGTCGCGATGGCGGTGGGTGTCGCAACTGCCGGCGTCTTCGCTACTCGCGCACTCGAACACAGAAACCGGTACTCCTTGCAGTCGAGCTCCACTTGCTCCACGACGAGCTTTTGGCTCAGATCCACCTGCAGTAGCGTTGCCTTCGCGAACGGATCGCGGTCGTCGCACTCTTCCAGGCCCCCTAGGATCGACTCAGTCGTCGGGATCTCCAGCAGTCGTGTACGTGGACTCGTAGCAGAGGTGCCTGCGCTCGTCGAACTCGAGGAAGCAGTCGCGTCCGCCATGGGCTGGTCCGCCACCGAGCTGAACGGCGTGCTCGACTTTTGGAAGCGCTCTTCCAGCGGCACACTAACGTCGAGCGCCGACGCGAGATCGCGCGGCGACTTGACCCCCGAGATGTCGCCGTGATAGCCAATACCCGCGCGTGGAAACTTGGAGAGCAGCTCCTCCATCTCGTCGTCGTCCAAGTCGTCGTCGTTGTGCGGTCGCTTATGCGGCGATGCCACTCCTAGCGTAGTCGAACTTGCGGCAGCAGCAGCAGGCACAGTCTCGACTGTTGCCTCACCTGCTCTCGCCTCCACTAGCAGCTGGAACGTCCCTTCCAGCAGGAGAATGAGTCGGTCGTTGATCAGCGACACATAACTCGGCATTGCCGGCACCACCGCGATGCCCGTGGCCGAGTGGGTGAGCCCGACGGCGCCGCTGTCGACGTCCATCGAATCGCTCGACTTGGCGGTGAACACGTCGATCTCCGACAGGCGAAACGCAGCCTCCATATCGACCTGGTCAATGGGCTCGGCCGCGAGCAGGTGGAAGCGCTGCGTCTGCTGGTCGAACGACGCGTCCAGCAGCACCGCGGGCACTGCGCCCAGCGGCGCGCACGCGTAAACGCAGCTCCAGGTCGTCTCGAGCTGGTCCGGGTCCGCCGCCTTGAGGAAGGACACCGACCCGAGACCGTCGCAGTACACAATCAGCCCGCGGCCCGCGACCTGCAGCGACACGTTCTCCTGGCGGCCCGTCGAGATCGGGAACGTGTACAGCCGCAGCATCTTGAGCGCGCCCTGCTTGGTGCCGACCACCTGCACCAGCTCAAAGTTGGCGTTCACAAAGTAGGCGACGGCCAGCTCGACGGCCGGATCGCTGCGGAACGGGTCGCTCGCCAGCGCGTTGTGGTGCGCGCGCGCCTCCCACTGGGCCTTGCGCAGCGCGCGCGCGGCGCCCAGCGGCTCCAGCGCCGGCACGGACAGCGGCGCACCCGTCTTGACCGCGCCCGCGCCGCTCAGTACGTATCGGTCAAAGTCCTTGTCCATCAGCGCGCGGTCCGGCCGCATGGCCTCGCGCAGTGCCCGCGCCATCTCGGGATCGATCTTGATACTTGGGAACAGGAAAGTGCGGAACTGTCAGTTGAACTTTGCCTCCTCCCCCAATGGCACTTGAGATGTATACATGTGTATAGTTGGGTGTATATGAACGTATCTATGGTGCTGGTTCCACGATGAGGCAGCGTACCCTAAACCACATCTTGCATGTACATATATGTTGAGAGATGTATGTAAGAGTAGTTCCCACAGAAGTATTCGACCACTGCATATGGAAACGGAATCTCGACGCGAGTATTGAAGATCGCCCACCGCTGGACCCGGTCTCTGAAGCTGGGAGCATGGTGATCACGAGCCGCGTGGCCAGGCAGCTGCCGGCGGCGACGCGGGTCAGTACGAGCGCGGGGTCGCGGACACGGTGGGCTGGTTCTTGGCCCGGACGCCGGCCGTGGTGCACGCCGACCTGCGCGGCGGCGAGGGCGCGTTTAACAAAACTGTGTTGACAGCCGATCGCGTGCTTCCGTGGCTGTCGGCGACGCCGTTCGTGAGTCCGCTGGACCTGGACGCGCTGAGCTCGCACAAGTTCATGAACTTCATCATCGCGAAGACCAAGTCGGACAGCGAGGAGCACGAGTTCAACAAGGAGGCGTACGACCGCCTGCGCTTCAGCCTCGAGTACCTGTTCGCGCTCGTGGGCAAGAAGATGACCAAGTACTTCAACAAGGAGCTCGGCTACTACTACCGCGGGCTGAACCGCGTCTCTGGGCACCCGCTGACCAACGTGCACGCGCCGCAGCGCAAGGCCGCCTACTCCTTTGAGCTGTACCGCGCAATGTGCGCGCAGTTGATGTAGGAGACTGGCAACGACAGCGTGTTCATGCACACGCTGCTGGTGCTGTCGTGGAACCTGAATGGTCGTGGCGGCGACGCGGCGTCGACGCAGTTCACCGACATGACGTGGAGTGGTGGACACGTTCAAGATCACCGGAGAAGGCCAAGCACAGCAGCCCAAGCACGTCTATGTCAACCCTTCAGATCCGATGATCTGTCCGATCGTGGCGTTGGGCGTCTACTTTGCCAGCGTGGGCTTTGACGGAGGCAGCAAACTGTTCCCGGGCAGCAACCTTGGCAGTCGGCTCAACTAAGTGCTCAAGAGGCTGATTGAAGGGGACGGCGAGCTGGTGAAGGCGGCCCTCGCGCTCCACGGCAAGAAGCCGGAGGACTTTGGACCGCACTCGACGCGCACGGGGGCCAAGGGCTACGTCATGCGCTGCGCCTACACCACGCCGGCGAGCGTCGACAAAATCCTTCGGCCTAAGCTCGTGGTACTGCCCTGGATGCCCGTGCTGGGAGAAGACGAGATCGGTACCGAGGAGGAACGGGACCAAGTCGATGGCAGGTTCATCTGCGGCCTCCCGTTCGACACACCGTCCAGGTTTGCCACGCTCCCGCCTCATTTCAGATCGACCTCTTTGCGAACGGTCATCTCCGCCGTACGCGCGTGTTTCCCTCGCGCGCCAACGTCGCTGCGGGTCATCTGCCAGTTCGTGCTCGCGTCATTGTGCCACCACGCCAGCTACCTACGCGAGAACCTTCCTCCCAAGCACCCAGTGTTCAGCTGCGCGCTCTTCAGCGAGCCGAACATGCTGCAGGAGTTACAGCAGGAGGTGGTCTGCCGTGCCCGTGAACCGACCGACAGACTTCATCCGACTGGGATCCCGCTGTACATAGCGCAAATCGTCGATCTCGAGAGGAGGGCGGAGGGCGTGCGGCAGGAGTATGTGCGGGTACGGGAGACGCTGGTCAACGCTGCGCGCGTAGCTGCACACGAAATGTTTGGGCCGAGCAGCGGTGTCGGCGAGGCTGAGATCGAGAGGCTCGCGCAGGAATCGGTCTCCAGGGTACTGTCGAGGCGCACTGCAGCACCCGCATCCAGCGCTCCACCGAGTAACCAGCATGAAGAGCACGAGCCATCACCGTTCGTCACACGCAACCTACCGTTCAAGCAAGAATCGCAAGAGCTCGAGCTCGAACGGCGAGCGACAGCGGCGACAGCTCCTCCCGCCACTCAACCGATCAAGAGCGAGCGTCTGGGACAAGCGACTGCAGCCAGCGGTCTTCCAGCTCACCCGTTTATCAAGCAGGAACCGCCCGAGGAAACGAGACCGCGCCGGCATGGAAGTGGTGGTACGCCCCGAGTGAAACGGCAACGGACTGAGGACGCGTAAGTCCCGTGTGATAAGAGTTCATGTCAATGCATGCATGATTGCGCTGATGGCCGGCATCTTCTTTACCAGGTCGAGAAGCTATTTCCTGGTTGCACAAACCTTGATATCACCTGTAGTTTTCAATAGCAAACGAGCGGCGCCTCACTGTTCCAAACAAAGGATCAACTCATAGATTACCCGTACCTCTGCCCACTATCTAACACCGGCACGCTCACAGCTCCTGCATGCCGGCGAGCGCGTGCAGCTGGTCGGTCGACAGCTCGCCCGGGTTTCGCTTGGCAAAGACGGCGAAGGCGCGCAGCTTCTGCTTCGTGTCGGGCGGGCACGACGTGATGGCCGTCTGCACCTTCGGGTGCGCCAGGATGCGGCCGAGCGCGGCCACGAACTTGGGCGAGAACGGACCGGCGATGCGCGCGAACAGCACCGCCACGAAGTTGCGCAACAGCGCCTGGTCCAGCTCGAGCGTGTTCGCGAACACGAACTCGAGCACGGGCAGCACGTAGCCACTCGTGATCAGGAACACCATGGAGCGCAGCGACTCACGCTTGAGCTCCAGTGCCTGGCAGACCGCAGAGCAAAGGAAACGAGTCAGACGGAGGCTAGTGGTGAGGAAACAGCTACGGGATGCGCTCACCTTGACAGGGTTTATCTCTGGGTGCAAGCGCAGTGACGTGACGAGCACGCCGAATGCGATCGGCCACTGAGCGACATGCAGCTTAATGGACGCCTTGAGCACGCGTAGCAGGCTCGGGAAGCAAATGTGCAGCAGCGTGCTGTTGACGAACGATGAGGACGTCAGTACGACCTCGAGCCAATGCAGCACGCCCATCGACACGGCCGGCACTGCCATGACTGAGATGAGCTTGTCCACCACGCCCGACTGGTTCATCTGTTTCATACCGCAACGGGCAGGTCAGTCTCACACTGACTGATAAATCCGGGAAGTGACGGGCGTACATTATAGCCGAGGGTGTTGTCCGACTTGCAAATGGCCGAGGCCTCGGCCAGAGCCTTCTTGGTGGACTCCATCGCGTCGGCGTCGATCTGAATCTCGCCCGCTGCGTTCGTCTGCAAGATGCTGCGCTCGTCCTTGGTCGACGACGCATACGCCAGCAGAAACACGCAGTTCTGAACAAACGCAGGCGACATGGGGTCCGATGGGCGGAACAGGCGATCCAGCACTGAGCGAAGCACCTATTATGCGTCATAGTCCGGGCAATTAATAAGCCAACTCAAGCAAAGAACAGGTCAACTGATTGCCACGTACGATAGGGTCGCGAAGGTGAGCGACGGGCGGTGGAGACAGCACCGACTCGTGACCGCTCTCCTGTTGATAGGCCTTCGCAAGTGTCTCGGCGACAGCCTCCGAGCACTTTTTCGTCTTGATAATGGTCAGGATGGCTTCACTGAACGCGACCCGAGCCTCAATCCCGCCAAGATGCCGCCGGCGCAACGGATGCAGCGGCTCGGCCTTGGCACCGTACTTCTCCACCGCCGTGTCCTGCAGCTCGGAGCGCACGCGGTTCAGCTTGGCGCGTACCATGCGCAGGTGGACGTGACGTGTGCTACCCTCCGTTGCGTCGCGTTCGAGTGCGTACAGCTTGTCATCTATAGCGCACAGCAACTCGACCGCGTACAGATAGGAATGGGCGGACTGGCAGCAGATCTTGTTCAGCGCGCTCACGTCCTCGCGCGCCTCTTCTTCGCTCGAGAACGGGATCTGTGGCGCAAAACAGGGGGTGATAGGATCGTTAGCGTGCGATTAGAAGCACACGTGTTTGCTCCACGAGGCGAGTAAGTCCCAACAGCGATGCTTACCCGACAGAACGCGTCTATCAAAACACCGTTGAACACGGAGAAGAACGCGCTAGCGCTGGTGATGGACGCAATTTCTTTGTGGTGTCCGGCCTCGGAGATGCGGCGGATCGCGTACTGAAGCAGTGTACACGACTGGATTGGTTTACAATCAAAGCAAGGTCAGTAAGAACCTGGAATGCGTCGCACATCATAAGCACGAGGGCAATCTCATACCTTGTGGGTCTCGGCTAGTTCAATCAGCATCATTCGCCACTTGCGGTCGTTCAGCATGTGCGTGAGCCACTCGGGTTCACTCGCAGAACCGCTCAGCACATTTGACACCTAGAAGGTGGCCAGGTTGGGATAGACAACGATAGTCAGACAATCCGGCATCGCTTGTAACACACGGCAACAATGCGTACCAATTCTGGGTCATAGTTGTCGGTGATGATGTCCTTCAAGTGGCGGTACAGGATTTCCTCCGACGGCTCCCACGTCGCGCCCTTGTTCTCAATCACGGCGCCTTCCGACACGTCAAATGTGACCTTGCTTTCGGCGGGCGGCTTGCTCAAGGGCAGCGCATCGAGCCAGGATGCGACCAGACCGATCATCTGCGCGTGGCCGCGGTACGACGACGAGAGCTTCTCCACTAGCACCTCCGGTCCGTCTGCGTCTTGGTGCGCGCGTAGGAAGCCGTTGATCACGCTCAGCACGTTCGCCTCCATGATGGCGTCGGTGCGCGACAGCTCGAGCAGCAGCCGCGACGCCTCTTTGCCGTCCTCCGTGTCGCTCTCATACTGGCTGCTGTTTCGACCTGCGGTGGGCACGGCCGTCGCCTCGTCGTCACAAATGATCATGCGCTTCTCACTGTCCCGACGGCGTTTCTTGCGGTGAGCTTCGAGCTCCAGCGCGCGCTCGCGCTTCGACTTCTTTTTCTTCTTCTTGTGGTGCGTCTCTGTCTTGCCTGTCATCGCGCTGTCTTCGGTTGCCGCTTCCGCCTGCGACGGCTTGTCTCCATCGCCATTCTGCTCGTCGTCGTGCTGCTCCGCCGTCTCTTCTTCTGCTGGATCCTGCGACTTCCGCGAGTCTTCGTTGCCAACCGGTTTCTTGTCGCTGTGATGCTTATGCGACGACTCGTGATGTTTCTTGGCGGTATGCGCCGTCGCGGACGCCTCCGCCGCTCCGTGCTTCTCCACGTCCGCCTCATGGTCATGGCCCTTCCCTCCCGTCGACGAAGAGCCGGCCTTGTCGCCCGCCTTCTTGGCGTGCTTGTCCTTTTTGGCCGCGTACGCCGCCGTCTTTTCCGTCGCCGCCGCCGTCGAACTAGCGCTCGAGGCGCTCGAAGCAGCCGCCGCCGCGCCCGCGTACGGCTTGATCTCGACGTTCTCGGGTCGCAGCCACTGCGTTTTGCGCGTGGCGCGGTTGTAGTAGTACGGGCGCTCGTTCTTGGGGTCCCACAGCTCCTCCCACTCGACGCCGCCCGCCGCCTTCTTCGCGTCGCCGCCCCCGGTAGACGAGGACGAAGACGCCGCCGCCGCTGCCGACGAGGACGAGGCCGAGGCCGCAGACTCGCCGTCAAAGTCCGCGGGCTTCTCCCATGAGCTCTGCTTGGTCGAGCGGTTGTAGTAGTACACGCGCCCGTCCTTGGTCTGGTGCTCGCTCCAGACGCTCGCCGCCATTTTCGGCCGCCTTTCTTGGGGGGAAACAAACGGAAAAGCACGCGGGACAGGCGTAGTGTTACCATCACCGTTGGGAATATAAGGCCATCCATTTTGCTAGTTTATTTTTGATATTTTTAATTAAATTTTTGAACAAACCAAAATGAGAAAAAACGTCCCAAATACTATGTTTGAGAAGCGACAACATTTGAAATCTTCAAACCACTTCAACACCGACGGCCGGGACCGAGCTGGATGGCGTTGCCCGTGGTTAACGATGATCTGATGCGACGCGGCTTGCGAGGGACCCGACGTAGAAGTATAGAGGGGTGTACTGCGTCGAGGACTACCCGGTCGTGAAGCTTGCTTTGCCGCAACGATTCATGCAACAAGGTCTGGCTGGTGCAACTCAACTTCTGGGTTTCACAGTGTAATAATTTTATTAAACGAAAATGACTCCAGCGGAAATGAACTACGTAAGTGTATCCAATAATTGTCGCGAGGATGTTGGCCGAACCTTCTCGAAAGGCGAATTCCATCGCAACTATTGGCTTAAATTTTCAACTAGCGTCGTTGATTGGATAAATATGTGATGCGACGTCAGTGTTGACGCGCCTTCATCCGTCGATCAAGGAGCGAGCGGGTCACAAAACGCGATCAAGAGCGCGAGGCGCAGGCAGACGGACGTTGGTTCGCGCACGACCATGAGCGACCATGAGGACGAGCCCAAGAAGCTGCACGACGGCTACCACGGCTGGATGAAGACCATCCCCAAGACCAAGCAGGACTTCACGCCGGTACGCATCGAGAGCTCCGCGAGCGTCGAGGTGGCGACGACGGCGCAGGGCAACTCGGTCTGGAACGCCGCCGGCACATGGTGAGTGCTTCTGCGCTCGCCTGGGTCCAGCAATGATCGGAAAAGAGAGATCTCACGGTGGTTAATGTGGCGATAGGGAGGAGCGCGACAAGTCCGAATGGGCGCGCGAGCGACTCAAGCAGCTCATCCTCGAGTCGTTCGCGTTCGAGGACGGCGCGCACAAGCTCGCGATCAAGGCCAACTCGATCGTGCGCTGCGACGGCGACGCCAAGGTGAGTCGATCGACCTCGTTCTGCTAGTCGCTGCCTTCGCTTTGACCGCTGACCGCCCGTCCATCCACCGCCGACTGCAGATCGTGTTCAGCCGCGGCAAGAAGCGGTGCGGCTACGACATCTCGCTCAAGTTCGAGTGGACGTCCAAGCGCACGGAGGAGGACCCGGAGGGCATCAACGATGTCTCGGGCCACGTCGAGGTACACGACTTCGACGACACGTCGGGCGAGGACTACGAGATCCGCGTGAGCATCGAGGGTGGCAGCCAGCACGAGGCCGACGCCAAGAAGTCCGTCATGAAGTGGGAGCCCCAGCTGCGCGCGCTGCTCGCGACCTGGAAGAGCGAGCTTCTGCAGCAGTGACAGAAGTATCCGACACGGCGTATGGAAAAGTGGGCACGCGGCGAATGACCACTCACCACCAGTGCAGTTGGTTTGCCGCTTGCGGTAGCGTCAGTATAGCGGTACTTTTGTTTCTCCAGATTCTGGATCAGCGCGTGATATTGATTATCAACCGCTGCTGTTCCCACTCCGAGGAACAGCAAACACATCATCGCAATGCCACGCACCGATATATGCGCATGAACTTCTTCATCGCTGAGAAGATGCAGTCGATGGGCGAGGCGGAGTCGCAGCAACCGCTTCTTGCCGGATACTGAACAGCGATTGCTCCATCAGACTCGAGAGATCGGCCATGGCGCTCGATGGCCGGCGACGACGCGGAGTGAGCAGCAGCGTGCGATACGACGCGTCCGAGTCCTCCTCTGTGCTGAATGATGCCGACGAGAGCAGCAAATTGGCAGCGGTCGTCGGCACAGCGCCCGTTCCGGTCGCCTTCATCGCGAGCTTTACTTTTCGCTTCCACTTGTTGCACTGTTTCATCACGCGATGAATTACAAACGGTATCAGCCCCAAGGACAGGCGTAACAACGGGTCCATGGTTGTTGGCTGACCGCCACTTACCGTATCACGAAGCTCGTTCAGTTGCTTTTCCAGTCGCTGCTGTGTGTCGCGGAACTCTTCTTGGACGCGTTCCAACTCCATCCTCTGCAAAGACAACTCGCAGCGCTCAGTCAGTATAACAACAGAAACAAACGTGGGGAACTGGCGAAGGATGACGCACGTAGTTGATCGCGTCGTTCTTGGCGTTGCTCGTCGCCCGTCGTTCTGTCTCGAGCAGGGTGCGAAGCTGCTCCACCTGGGACTGTGTCACAGTAAAGCACGACGAAATCAGCTTTCGATTGCGACGCCATATCGCAAGC
The DNA here is from genome assembly GCA_023337975.1 of Phytopythium ostracodes. NCBI lineage: Eukaryota > Oomycota > Peronosporomycetes > Pythiales > Pythiaceae > Phytopythium > Phytopythium ostracodes. The sequence goes on from JAADXW010000112.1 coordinate 18,718, forward strand.
TCCAAAAGCGCACAGTTACCTCGAGGTCCTGCTCGCTCTTCAAGTGGTCACGCTTGGTGTGCAACATGAGCTGGTCCATGCGCCGCTCGAAGTCTGACCGCTGCTCCAGCAGCTCCTGGTCTTTCCGCTTTTGCATAGTCTTGGACAGCATCTCCATCTCTCGCAGCAGCGTTTCCTTCTCGAACCGCAGCACGTTGGTGCTCTCCTGAAGCTGCACGCCCGAATCCACAGCTGCCTGCTTCTCCGAGCCGATCCTGGCGATGTCGCCTTTCAGTGACACGACCTGCTCTTCGTGGCTCTTTTTCATTCTCACAATCGCGCGGTCGACAGCGACAAACCAAGGCAAGTGCTGGTAGTAGAAGAGCGCGTCTTCACTAGCCATGGAGGTGTCCGAGTCCAACGTGTCGCTGTCAGCCATCAACGACGGGCGCCAGTACTGCTCCAGACACTTCTTGGCTGCCTCGAGCTCCGACACAAGCGACTGCGAAGACTCGTGTTTCGCCGTCGCGACGATCTTCTCGCCGTTTTCACGAACCAGCGCGCCAATGCGACCAAGCTGCCTGGACAGCTCGCGAAGCTCGCAGTTCTCAGACCAATCAGCATCACTGAGTGGAGAAGGAGGAGAGGGATCGACTGCGGTGATCGCGCTACTTTCGCCATCATTTGCTTGTCTGTCTTGTCCTATTGACACGACGAACGCGCGAAGCTTGTCGGCGATTTTCTTCCACTTCTCGAGGGCAGCTACGGCGGCATCCCGCTCTTGCTGATGCTGGTCGGCCTTCTCCTGAGCAGTGGAAGCGGCCTGCCGGAGAGCAGAGGATTCTTGACGGCGGTATTCTGCGTCGCGCTCCAACTTTTCAATCGTCTGCTGCAACGACGTGTTCAGGTCCACCTGTACGCCCAACCGGGCTTCCAAGTCATCGACATCTTTCGCCTTTTGCTCCAGGCGATGTGCAAGCTGGTCGTACTTGGACTGGTCCGTCACGCGTCGACTCGACAATATCGCGTCCATCTCGCTGTCCTTCTGAGCCAGTCGGCGTTTCCACTCTTGCTTGTCCTGCTTTATCCGCTGCCGCCACTTGCTGTCTCGGTCGGACATGAGGCTGTCCATTTGCTTCTGCCACGCCAAGCCCTTCACGGACACATCTTGTGCTACCTGGTTCCATGTCAGCTGCAGGTGGGAGCGAACACTTCGCTTCATATCGGCCCACTCTCGTAAAACTTGCTGCAGCTGGTCGTGACAGACACGTAGGTCGGCTTCCTTTTGGTGTTTGACACGCGCCACCTCTTTGACGAGCTCCAGAGACTGCGTCTCCGCGGCGATCCGCCTCGATCGCTCGTCTTCGACGGTCGAGTGCATCGAATCCTTCAGGTTCTTGTGCATCCGCGCCAGATCTGCAAACTCCTTGCGCTGCTGAGCTAGATTAGATTTCCCACGATCGATTGCAGCCTTTTGGCGCTCGTTCTCTTCCCTCAACTCGCGCAGCTCGTGCTCCAAGGCCATCCCACGCTCTTGGCTCTCGCAATTGTCCGCTTGGAAGCGTTGCACTTGCTCCTGGAGCTTCTGCAGCTCGGAATCGTACTGGACCGACGTGCTGTGGAGCTCCTTGGTGCTTTGTTCGTCCAGTGCAAGCCGCTCCGCATTGAAATGCTCTTGCTCCTCCCGTATCTTCATCTCCAACGACAATACGTGGTCCTGAAGCTCTCTTCGCCCCGACTCGCTCGCGCTCAGAGATGCCTCCGTGGTCGCTTTAGCGTGCTCGAGCTCTTCGATGCGCTTCTGTAGTTCGCTTATAGCGCTCTGAGTCTCCTTAACGGTTGAAGTGGCTTGCTCACTAGTGCGCTGCGCGTTCTTGAACTGCTCTTCCAGCTGCAAATATTTCTCGCGTGACTCCTTCACGACAGCGCGAAGCCGGCCAATGTTTTCGTTGGCTTCTTCAAGTCGCTGCACAATCGGTCCTCTCGAGTCGCGCAGCTCCTCGTTCTCCTGTTTCAGGATTACAAAGGCCTGACGCTCGTTTAGCAGCTGCCCTTCCAGGTTCTTCTTCTGTGCCTTCGCCTCATCGAGCCCCGCTTCCAGCTTTTGAATGCCCTTGCGAACGTTCACCATCGCAGCTCGAAACTCGTTCTCTTTGCGCTCTTCAAACTCTCGCATGAGCTTCTTCACCCGATGTTCCGCTTGTAGCGCGGCTTGGGTCTCTCGCACCGCCAGTTCAGCTTCATGTTGACTACGTGACACAAATGATGAATCACTACCCGACTCTGGCCCGACACGCTTCGCTCCTCCACCGCTAGCAGGAACCTTATTGACGACCTTGACCGTGTTTCCACTCTTCCAATGCGAAACAGCACCAACGCCAGCAGAAGAGTCGTCATCGTCATCTCCAGCGTTCACGTTCAAGGCAACAACGTTTGGAGCGGCCGATGTCGAGGCAGCAACAGCAGCACGAGCAGCGGAAACAGCAGCTTCTTTCACTTGTTTCTGCTGAATGTCCAGTGCTTGTTTTCGTCGCTCGGCAGCAGCTTCCCGCTCCAACATCGCCCGTTCGCGCTCGAGCAACCGTTTCTCTCGCTCGTCAAGCTCGCGCTCAGCTTTCTTTTGCGCAGCTAGTCTTGCTCGACCGGCCTCTTCGTCCTCTTTCCGTTTCTGCTCTCGCGCTAGCGCTTCGGCCCGACGCAGCCTTTCCTGGTCCTCTTCTTGCTTGAGAGATGTCCGTGCGCTTTCGAGCTTCGCCGCAGCAATCGACGCACTGTCAACGGTGGCCTGCCGTGCTCGAAGAAGCTCGTTCTGTTGATTCCCCAGCGCTGCGTCGTACTTGGCCTTGAGCGCTTCGATGCGCGCCTCCTGTTTGGCGACAAACTCGTTCTGCCAACGTGTGCGCGCCTCAAGCTCCTTTTCCTTGACGCTCTGCTGGTTCTGCAGTGTCAACGCCTCCTGAAGCGACTTGATCTTGCCTTCATACTTTTCCTTTATATCGGCAAAGGCTTTCTTGGCAAGCTGGAACTTTTCCTGCTCGCGCTCAAATGCCAAACGACCTTGGGTGATTTCCTTTTCCAGCTTGCCCGCGTGCTGGGTGCCGTGCACCTTCTCCTCGGCAACCTGCGCCTCCAGAGCGTTAATTCGCTCTTGCAGCGCCGCATTCTTGTGCTCTAGCTGACCGAGCGCTTCATGCCGCACCTTGAGTTGATCCGTCGTCCTCAGAACCTCCTGCTGCTTCGACCTCAGTGCCTCTTGCGCTTGCCGCTTGATGTCGTCCATCTGGGCTTCCAGTCGTTTTACCTGGTCATCGTTCTTGGCAATGACAGCAGCTTTCTCTTGAGATTGTTCTTGCATGTACTGGTCCACTTGGGCTCCAAATTCTTCATAACGCTGACGGAGTGACTCATTTTCCTTCTCAAGCGATCCGACGAGTTGCTTCAGATGCTCCAGCTCGGCATCCGCGCGCGCCAGCTTAGCAGGGAACGCTTGGCGCTGCAAATCTTGGAGTGCCTCGGACAGCTCATGCGTCTTGTTGTCCGCGATGCGCAGTAGCTGTCTCAAGTGGGCGGCTTCTTGGTCGCTCGCCTGCTTCTCCAGCTCCAATTTCTGTGATGAGGGGCGAAACGCAGATCAATGTGTTAATATCATGCACAACCGTATCATAGAGTTTCCGCATCGCGTGCAAGGAGCTCACGTTTTTCGCCTCCTCGATCTCCTTCACGGTCCGGACCAGAGTATCACGCGCTGCCGCTTCCTTCTCTTGATCTGACTTCACGCGCGCCTTGTATTCCCCATACTCGCTCTGTACACCCGAAAGGGTCTGAACTGCGTGCTTGAGCTTCTCCACGTCCACTCGCAGTGCATCTCGCGCCGCAAGAGCTTCCGCTAGTTTCTGCTCTTGTTTCTCCATCTGTTTCTTCTGCTCCTGTAGTTCCTGTACACGCAGCTCTAGCTGACGGTGCACCGCCGCGAGGTCGCGCTGCGCCAGTTTCCACTGCTGCTGCGCTTCGCCTTCTCTCCGCTGCACGACGCGCAGCTTCTGCTGCAGCTCGCGCAGATCGCTGGCCTGCCACGCGATCTGGTCGCTCATGGCCTTGACGTACTTCTCTCGCTCGCCAAAAAAGCTCTCCTGGATGATCTCGCGCAGCCTCTCGCTCGCGAACTCGATCGTCAGCGGGTTCTCCTGCAGGCACTGCATAGTCGCGTCCTGCTGGATCTGGCTCACGGCGCCGTCGACCTGCGTCGCCAGCGCGCGCAGCCGCTGCTCGTACGCCCGCTGTAGCGAGTCGTACCGCGCCCGGAACTTCTTCTCGATGGACTTCTTCAGCGCGCGGCGATCCGCATCCATCGACACGCGCTTCGTGAGTTGCCGCGGAGAGCGGTGGCGACGCACCGAGCGGTTGTTGTCGCTACTGCTGCTGTTGCTCTCACTCTCTCCGTCGTTGTCGATGAGGCGCCGCGATTTGCGCCCCACGAGCGACTCCGACGGGACGCCCGCCAGAGGCGACGCATACAGCGACGCGTCGCTGCTCCCGCCCCCGCCAGCGGCATCCACGTCGGCGGCGGACACGCGCGAGTCCATTACGCTAGCGTCGGCGCCTCCTTCCCTTGTTGTCGGCGGTGGCCTTTCTTCTTGTTCGAAAAGTGCGGAAGGCAAACAAAAAAGTGAAAGGATGCGTGGGAATGTTTCACGAAGGTGATACCAATTTAAAAAAAATGAAGCGTACTGATTCAAGGAAAGTCGCATATAAATCTATGGTGTGGTGCACACCATGAGTGTGTCAACGGCGCAACGCCTTCAACATGGCGACGGGCACGAAGCGGCAAAGCAAGCGAATCAAAAGGCTGCTAAGCGTAGAATTACGTCGACTGGTCGAACGTCCGTCCACTCCTCGTTGTCTGCCTTCCTGCCCATGCAGACGTCGCCATCTCCACTACTGGTGGATATACGGGTTGGTCGCTTAGTGGTGGGCGGCCTTGAGCGTGCGGCGCGCCGGGTAGTCGAAGAGGCTGGGGGCGCTGCGGCCGTCGTAGAACTTGACGAGCTTGCGCGTCTCGTCCGCGAGCGTCTGCGCGTTGAAGCCGAACTGGTCCTTGAGCTGCGCGATCGTGGCCGACGCGCCGAAGCGGTCCAGGCCGAACTGCGCGTGCGAGTAGTCGCTCCAGCCGAACGTGGCGGCGGCCTCCACGCTGATCACCGGGATGCCCTCGCCCAGCACCTCCTTCTTGTACTCGACCGACTGCTCGTCGAACAGGTCGCGGCACGGCACCGACACGATGCGCACCTTGTAGCCCGTCAGAAGGGCGGCGGCCTCGACGGCGAGCGCCACCTCCGAGCCCGAGGCCGCAATGACAACATCCGGCTCGCCCTCGAGCTCGTCCACGCGCGTGCCCTTGTTGAAGTGCTGCAGCACGTATGCACCCTTGGCGACGGCCTCGCGGGTCGAGCCGACCAGGTTCGGCAGGCCCTGACGCGTGAGCGCAAGCACCGACGTCGTGGTCGACTTCTCGACCGCGCAGATGTACGAGCCGACCGTCTCGTTGCCGTCAGCCGGGCGGTACACGTACATGTTGGGCATGGCGCGCAGCGACGCGTTCATCTCGATCGGCTGGTGCGTCGGGCCGTCCTCGCCAAGGAAGATACTGTCGTGCGTGGCGATGTAGATCACACCGAACTGCGACAGCGCGCTCACACGCGCGGCACCGAGCGCGTAGCCGATGAAGTTGTAGAACGTCGCGCAGAACGGACGGAGGCCGCCGTGGGCGAACAGACCGTTCGAGATGGCGGCCATACCGTGCTCGCGCACACCGTAGCGGATGTAGCGGCCGATCGGCGTGTCCTTCTGGAAGTCGCCCGACATGGTGAGCTTCGTCAGGTTCGAGGGCGTCAGGTCGGCCGAGCCGCCGACCACCTCGGGCAGCGCCGTCGCCACGGCGTTCAGCGCGATCTCCGAGAACTGGCGCGTCGCCAGCGCCTTGTCAGCGGGCGTGTACGACGGCAGGTCCTTCTTCCAGTCTGCCGGGAGGCGGCCCTCGAAGCGGCGCGTGTACTCGCAGGCAAGCTCCGGGTACTCCTTGGCGTACGCCTCGATGAGGGCGGTCCACTTGGCCTCGAGCTCGGCACCCGACACGGTCTTGTCGTAGTACTTCTTCACCTGCTCAGGGACGTAGAAGCTCTCGTCGCCCTTGAGGCCGAACTTGGTCTTGGCCTCCGCGAGGTCGTCGGCCGTCAGCGGCGAGCCGTGCACCGAGTGCGTGTTCTCCTTCTTGGAGCCGAGACCAATGGTCGTACGGATCTTAATGAGCGAGGGCTTGTCCGTGACCTTCTTGGCCTCCTCGACCGCGGCCAGGATGGCCTCGTGGCCGTAGTTGCCGTCCTCGACGACCGACACGTGCCAGTTGTACGCCTCGTAGCGCTTCTGCACGTCCTCCGTGAACGACAGGCTCGTGTTGCCGTCGATGGTGATCTTGTTGTCGTCGTACAGCACGATGAGCTTGCCGAGGCCAAGGTGGCCGGCGAGCGACGAGGCCTCCGACGAGACACCCTCCTGCAGGCAACCGTCACCGCAGATCACGTACGTGTAATGGTCGACGATCTCGAAGCCGTCCTTGTTGAACTCGGCGGCGAGGTGCTTCTCGGCGATGGCGAGACCCACGGCGTTCGAGATACCCTGGCCGAGCGGGCCGGTCGACACCTCGACACCGGGCGTGCAGAAGTTCTCCGGGTGACCGGGCGCCTTGGAGCCCCACTGGCGGAAGTGCTTCAGGTCCTCGATCGCCAGGTCGTAACCCGTGAGGTGCAGCATGCTGTACTGCAGCGCGCAGGCGTGGCCGTTCGACAGCACGAAGCGGTCGCGGTTGCTCCACTTGGGATTCTTCGGGTTGAACTTCATCGTCTTGCCGAAGAGCACGTGCGCCATCGGCGCGCAGCCCATGGGGGCACCCGGGTGACCCGACTTGCCGGCGCTCGGCTGGTCCGCCGACAGCATGCGGATCGTGTTGATGCACAGCTCCTCGCCGATGCGCGGCTTCTTGTCCACGTGGTCGTTCATGGTGAGATAGTGGGGAGGGGAGGGAGAGGGAGAAGAAGGAGGAGACAGGACGAGTGTGGTCGACGCGGCCAAACTGGAAATGATCGAGCGTAGAGGGGGAGGCGGGCGGGCCGGCTGGGTGGGGATCGCTCTCTCGCCCGATGTGAGAGCTCCCAAGACATGGGGAAAAAGCTCCCATGACGGTATTTCAGCCAATCCACGTGAAATTCTCCTTTCGAGGAAGTTAAGTTCGCCCCTACCCCTTGATTGGTGTGACATGGTTGGCCAATAATGGACGGCAGAGGCTTGCTAAGTGCGCATGTGGTGACGCGCTAAGTTCGATTACGCATCGGCCGCGCCGATGACGCTGGCGCCACGGAGGGGCGACGCGCCGTCTATTGCCACTGGAAATGTGTGTGACAATCGGGGCAAATGGCAAATGGCAAAACGGCCGGCCGACAATGCGCCAACCGGCCAGGAAGACTCGCTTCTCAACGAGGAGAACAAGGAGAACGCGGTCTGACCGATTCGGTTGACCAAACACCCCCGTCCCAGCTCTAGAAGGCCCCCGAGAAGGCTCCGTAACGCCAGAACTGAAGGACTGAAGGCGCACCGCAGTAGCAACCACCGCCACAAACGGTCAGGAGCTCCGGTGCAAGTTGCCGAGGCGCCGCGTAGCGCTCTAAAGCTCGTCAAGATCACGTTTGTCGGTTGAGTGCTTGGCACACCGCAATGGCCGGTGTATGCGGCAAGCAAGAGCCCACCGTCATCACGGATTGTATCTCGCCGTGGTTGACGTTTGAAGTTTTTGAGCAATCGATGAGGAGAGTCGTTAAATGGGTGGGTGGGTCAAATTCAATGACCCGGGTTATTATCTAAACCCACCCGTGATGTCGACCTGGGTCGGGTTTATCCATTTCCGACCCGCGCGAAACGCGTTGGTGGCGACGGAAAAAGCGCAATTGGTACAGCAACGAGAGATCATGACGATGGTGGCGGAGAAGCACGCGTACGCGCTCTTTGGCGGCAGGTGAGAGGATGCGCAGGCCGTAATTCAGTAATTACTACAGTGTAGCAGCGGCCGTGCGCTTCTCCCGATCGCCGGAGCTGACGGGATCATGCTGTGGATGAGAACAGGACGCTCCACATTGCGTACTTCCGCGACGTGAAGAACAGCGCGGCGCTGCGCCAGGCGACGCTGGACAAGCAGATTGACGCCGCGCTTATCAATGCGCAGCTGGTAAGCGGATCCCAATCGCTGTGCGAGTGGATTGCGACCACCTGGGAAGACGCTAACACTCTGAATCGCAATGGTGACAAAACAATTCAGGTGGTGGATCGCTTCCAGGTGCACGCGGCGGCGGCGCGGGCGCTGCTGTGCGACCAGTCGTCGCGGCTGACGACCAGGAGCCTGCATGCGGAGCTGGTGTTCAACATGTCGGGCTCGCGCAACGTGTCCGAGTCGTTCCGCCGCTTCGGCGTCGGCGACGACTGCACGTCGCTGATCGTGTGCTTGTTTGACGCGGACGACGCCACGCTCGAGAAGACACTGGCGCTCGTGGAAGGCACCGCCTCGCCCGTCGACGAGCTTGGCCAGCACCTGACGCCGGCGGACGTCAAGCTCATCAAGAAGTACTACAAGATCCAGGACCAGGAGCTGACCAATTCGTCGCTGGCCGACGCTATCACCTGCCGGATAGCCACCAAGAGCTGCAACAAGTAGTGTGCACAGCACGCACAACTCGACAAGACAACAGGTCGTAGAGGAACAATGGCACGTTTTCGCATCGAGAGTCTCCCCGTTCATGACAACTCGTACGCCTGCTTAAGCTGCGCGATCGCGGCAACCGCCTTCGCGTTTTCGTCAGCATTCGCAAACGCCGTTCGCAGCGCATCCGCCACCCACTGCATGTCCTGCTTCTCTTTGTCCGACAGGAGCATGATCGTCATGGAGAACCGCGGGACGTGCGTCAGTTCCTGCGCGAACTGCAGCGCAAACTCCGCATCGGCGCGCGAGGGCGAGTCGCCCGCCAGCACAGCCTGACGAAACACGGCAAAGATCTCGCACAGCAAGTCCGACTCGAGCGAGGTCTTGAAGATGGCCCGCAGCGACGTCGGCTGTACGAGCCGAAGGTATCGCGCGCGCAACTCGAGCAACTGCGATTTACGATCCGCATCGCCCTTTGGCGCAAAGGTCTTCCAGACGCGCGTGAACTCGTACGACGTCGTCGGTGCCTTCTTTGGCAGTGAAGGAAGTTGAGACCCCGCTGGGCGCTGGCTTGGAGCTATCGGAGCACCTGGAAGAGCTTCAATCGTCGCTTCTTCCGGCTGCTTGCTCTCCTTCATCTTGAGGTCCTTGGTGTTTGGAGCACCACGCTGCGCAGTCGTATTCTCTTTGTCCTCGTTTTCGTCATCCTCGATAATCTCCACCTTGACGGACTTGTCCTTGGCGACTGGTGCCTGAACGTCAACGACCTGAACCTCAAACTCCGTGCGCTTTGTCGCGCGCTTGATCGTCGTGCGCATGATCTCGCGTGTGGATGCGAGCTGCGCCAGGATCTGACGGTTCTTTGGGTCCAGCTCTGCGCTCTTTTCAAAGTCGAGCAGCGCGAGTCGGTGCTTGCCGAGCGCGTTGCGCGCCGTTCCTCGACGCAAATAGGACTTGACGTGCGCCGGATCCACCTTGAGCGCCAGCGTGCAGTCGTCCTCCGCCTTGCCAAACTCGCGGTTCTTGATAAGCGCCATCGCGCGGTTCGACAGCACGACTGCGTTCTGCGCGTTGTAGCCAAGGCAGCGCGTGTAGCTCTTGATGGCTGCGACGTAGTCCCCGCGCTTGTAGTGCTCGTTGCCCTCCTCCTTCTCAATCTCGGCGCGCAACTTGGTCTCGCTCGGCTTTGTCTGCACTGGCTTCGTTGACTGCGCTGAAGCCTTACGAGGCTTGGCTGCAGCCGTACTGACCTTGCTCGGCGGTTCCTGAGCAACAAGAGATCACAACAATCGCTTGTTAGGCGCAACGGTCCGAGTACACACGACCAGCGATCACGCGTACCGCTTGGGCCTCTTCCTTTTGAGCTTGAGCGTCACCGTCGGGTTCTCGAAGCGCCGCCTCCTGCATACCCGCACAGAACCCATTAGGTCAACCGCGTATATAGCTATACCTGAGCCGAACACAAACTTTGAAGACGCACCACGTCGAACTTCTCCCAGCGTTTGTACCCCTTGTCGTACGTGTGTGCGTCAGCCGGCTTAGTCTTGTCGCCTTCGTTCTCCTCGCCGTTATTGCTGCTGCCGATTACCGCGGACTGCCGCGCCCTAGGCGGCGGCGCAGTGCTGGCACCGCCGCTCTTCTTGCTCTTCTTGCGGCTGGCGTCCTCCTTGCCGATGGCCTTCTCCCACGAGTACAGGTCCGAAAAATAGTCCTGCAGGTTCGCCGCGTTCGCACGGATCTGGTGCTGCATCTCCAGCATCGACGACGGAGCCTGCGCGCTCGCCATGGCCGCCCAGTTTCCCAAGAGGGGACAACGAAGCCGACGCCTTGTGCCCGATCCTTTGATGATGAGAAATGATAGATATGGCTGCCCAACAGACGCGGCTTTCCGACTTGTGGCGCGTCGTTGTTATCGATTTGGAGAGGGTATTCAATATTTTGATTAGTGAATACAGTTTAAGAGCGAGTTTGACGATTTGCTCTTTAACTGTAGGTGGGAGCGATTCTTTTTTTCAAACTTGCCGGGCAATGAATAAACTGCAGAAACAACTGGTCGCAAACCGTTTATTACCGCATCGTTTCTCCTCGTTAAAGTTGCGAGTGTCAACTTTCTTGCATCTTCTAGTATCTCCAATCAGAGCCAGCTTCTATATATACGTCTACTTATACTAACCGTCGACTACCTTCAGCAGTAAACTTTATCGGTACACTCCTCCACCGAACATATTCTTTTTCTAACCTCCCGCCACCGTCGAAATTGCGAAAACCACCCCCCTCGTCCGCATTTATTTCCCCCCCAAAAAGCGCGGCACCGTCCGAGAAGACGCACCTCTTGCCCCACCTTCGCCCGATCACCAGCATCTATGGCGCGCGTCAAGGGCAACGCCGCGTCGCTCGCCGCGGCAGAAGGCGCCGAACTCATCGGCGACGTGCTACAGATCCATGAGTCCGTCGCTGCGGCCCGCGACGCGGCGGCGATCGCCACCAACGAACAGGAGGAGAAGCAGCCGGACGGCAACGTTTCAGTCCTCACGCCGCCGGCCGACGCGCGACCGACCGAGACCCAGGCCGTGTCGCGGCGCCCAGCAGCCGCGACCATCAGCGCGGGGGCCTCGCCGGGGCTGGCGCCGTTCCGCGAGAGCTACAACGACATGGACGAGCTGCGGCGCGCGCTCAAGGTGCTGTCGGTGCAGCTGAACGCGCCCTACTACATGCAGCACAGCAGTCCGCAGCGCGTCGAGGCGCGCTGCCCCACGTGGCGCGAGCGCAAGGCCGCCAGCAACGCCAGCAACAACGGAGGAAATGGGAATGGTGGTGGCGCCAAGAAGGCGCCGCCAGTGTGCGACTTTGTCGTGTCGGCCAACCGCCACGCCAACGGCCGCGTGTATGTGACGCGCGCGGTGGTCGAGCACTCTCCCGGGTGCCCCGTCATGGCCGCGCGCCAGGGCGAGAACTCAGTCTCGGCCGCCGCGCTGCTAGAGACCGCTCGGCCCATCATGGACGCGCTGCTCACCAACAACACGGACGCGGCGGAGCACGCCAAGCTGCTAGAGGACCTGGGCATCGACGCCGCCACGCTGCTGGCGCAGGGCGAAGCCGCCGTGCGGCCCAAGGACATGGCCAAGCTCATGAAGGACAAGTTTGGTGTGTCCGCGTCCTACATGGCCGCGTGGCGCGCGCTGTCGGCGCTTCGCCAGCAGCGCAAGGACGAGGACAGCTTGTCGTTCCAGCGAATCAACGGGTACCTGCAGACCTTTGCCGCTACCAACCCTGGGTCGGTCACGGCGTTCGAGCACGTGCCGGGCTCCACGACATTCGCGCGCGCGTTCCTGTCGCCTGGCGCGCTCGCACCCGGCGCTCTTCGCTACTGCCGCGCTACGCTGCTGCTCAGCGTCCTGCTCGTCACGTCGGCGTTTGGCGGCGTCGTGCTGACCGTCACGGCGCAGGACGCCATGGGTGACCACGTACCGCTCGCGATTGGGCTCGCGCCGTCCGAGAGCGAGCGCGAGTGGCACTGGTTCCTCGAGCAGCTGCGCCGCGCCTTCCCGGAGCTCGAGCGCGCTGTGTCGACGCTCGTGCACAACCGCGGCGAGGACCTCGCGCGCGCGGTCGCCGATGTGTTCCCGCACTGTATGCAAACGGACAAAGTCGATTCGTTCATGAAGAGCGCCGTTGTCGGTGCTGCTGCTGCTGCGTCGAGCAACAACGGGTTGGGGATGATCGGTGTCGGTGGGATAATGCCTGGAGCGTCTCCGCTGGACCCGTCACTCGTCTCACCTGGCGAGGGTGGCATCGCCAGTGCAGGCGCTAACAACGGAGCAGCTTCGTCCACGTCTCCCTCGTCGCCCATGCAGTGGATGGAGACGCTGTGCGGCAAGGCGCCGCTCATGATTCTGGTGGGCTGGGTGTCCAAGGTCGCGAGCACACTCTTCCAGCGGTACGAAAAATACGCGCACGTGAGCTCCGAGTACCCGGCGGCGTTCCATGCGCTCGCGTCGCAGTACGAGAGCGCGGCCGCGCACTATGACGTACTGCGCGTGGCCGAGAGTGGCTTCGAGGTCGTGGACAAGCGCTCGGGCCGGCAGCGCGTGGTCGACTTCGCCAAGCAGACATGCTCGTGCGGTGACTACGACGCCACCAAGTTCCCGTGCCTGCACGTGTTCCTCGCGGTCTCGTACGCGGGCATGCTGCGCGCCGACGTGATCCCACGCATCTTCTTGATGACGTCGCTGAAGACGCTCTACGGCGGGCGCGTCACGCCCATCGACGTCGACACGGTGCCCGCGGACGGCGTGACGGCGCCGATCCCGGCGCCCAAGACGCGCGGCCGCCCGCGCAAGATCCAGCAGATCCAGCAGTTCGGCGACCCCAAGCAGGAGAAGCTCTCATGCAGCGTGTGCGGCGTCAAGGGCCACAACAAGCGCACGTGCAAGCGCGTGACCGCCGCCGAGCCGGCTCGCGATGTCGATGCTAGCGTGTCACTCGCTGGCGTGGCGGACATGGGCGGCGTCATGAGCGCGGCTCTGGTGTCCAATGTGCCTGGGTCTTCGACCGCTGCGGCCACTTCGTCGGCACCTGGCGCCACGGCGTCTGCCACGCTCGAAGAAGCGGGATCGACGGGGCTTATTGGGGCGGTCGACGACCAGGACGACGACGATGGCGCCGGCTTCCTTAACGGCGCATGTACGTTCTTTGCGGATGAATATGCTGGGTGTATGACGGAGACTGACGCGTATCGTGGTGCTTGTGTCTCTGTAGATGGCGAGGAGTTGCCGTTCGACCACGCGGCGCTGAGCGCGAGCCACCACGGCTCGAGCGGGGGCAGCAGCACCGCCAGTACTGGGCAGAACGCCGAGTCTGTCGCATCTGGAAACGGCAACGTGTCGCTGACGACGACGGTGGCGGGGAAGCGGCGGCGACTGAACCCTCCAGCCTCCGGCAAAGCTGGCGAGGACTCCAGCGCTCATGATGACGACCACACTGCCGCTTCTGCAGCAGCAGCGCCAGCAAGGAAGGGGGAGGGCGACGACGCCAGTGGCATGGCAGTCGTCTAACTATGGTGAGTGTCAAGAGCGTACTGATCTGTAATACCACGCGACGGAGTGAGTACCCGAGGTTGCGCTTTTTCCATATCACTCGGCATATATATATTGTTGATCTTAGTGCTTGCAGCGCTTACGCCTTGGCGACCTGCGGCGCCGGCGTCGCGTCCCCGCCACGGCGCAGTCGCCGCCAGATCTCCGAGCGCAGCAGCGCCATCTCCTTGGTGGCGCCCGTCATGAGGCCCGAGTTCTCCTGCGCGCGGCGGATCAGGTAGGGCAGCACCTCGTGGATCGGGCCGTAGGGCACGTACTTGAACACCTTGAACTTGTCGGCGCCGAGCGTGAACGACACGTGGTCGCACATGCCGAGCAACTGGCCGAAGAAGACGCCGCCCGTGGCGCGGTCGATGCCGAGCTCGGCCATCTTCTCGACCGTCTTCTCGACCGATCCCTCGTTGTGCGACGCGACCATGAAGCTCGCGAGCGTGTTGTTGTGAAGCAGCTTGGCCACCTGCGCGTCGTAGTTGGCGTGCGTGTTCTCGATCGACTCGTGAATCGGGTCTGGGTAGCCCAAGTCCTTGGCGCGCTTGCGCTCCTGCACCATGTAGGCGCCACGCACGAGCTTGCAGGCGAAGCGGAACTTCTCGCGGCGCGCGCGCTCCAGGTCAATGTCGATGCGGTCCGACGACATCTTGAGGTAGCACTGGAACGTGTTGTAGATCACGTCGCGGCCATCGCGGTTGTGGCGGCGCTGCAAGTTCAGCACGAGGTGGTCGATAGCCGGCTGCATGTACGTCTGCTCGGCGTCCACCATGAGCTTGACGCCGCGCTCGGCCGCCTCGGTTGCGAGCGCCTCGAGGCGATGGATGAGGTTGTGCAGCTGCTTCTTCTCGGCCTCGTTGAGCGGCTCGGCGTTGATGAACTGCGTGAGCGGGCCCATCGTCAGGTCCATGGGGTCCAGGAAGCTCACCCAGTCGACGTAGTCGATCACGCCGTCGTTAGACGACGCGTCCATGGCGTCAAACAGCGCGCGCGCGTCGTCCTCGCTCACGTCAAGACCGGCGTTCTTGAGGCCCGCGCGCAGCGCCGGGTAGTCCACGAGCGCGTCCAGGTAGCGCGTCTTGGCGCGCGAGAGATTGGGCCCGTCTAGCGAGTGGAACAGCAGCTGCGCCTGCACAATGATGGACGACATGCGCATCAGCAGCTCGGGCTTGCCTAGCGCCGTGCACTTGATGGCCACGAACGCCGGCTCGTCCGTCGGGTTGGTGGACCCGCGGGCCGCGGCGGTCGCAGCGGCGGTCGTCGCCGCGTCCACGATGGCGTGGCGCGCGATGGCCGCGTTAGCGTCGCAGGCCGCCTCGCCCTCGTACTCGTACGTGCGCGCCGACACGAGGCTGTGATCCACGCCGTTGAGATCGCGCGGGTCCTCCACGTCCGCCTCGGCCGCGTAGTCGAGGATGCCGCCGATGCCCGCGTCCGCGAGCGCCTGCAGCACCGGCCGGATCTCGTGCACGTCCACGCCGGCGCAGAAGTGACCGAAGAACGTGGCGCGCAGCATCGCGTCCGTCGCTTTGGGGCCTATCACGGGCACGGCGTAGGCCGCGCGCAGCAGCGTGTCGCTGTGCTGCACGAGCCACCGCCGCTGCGACAGAAAGTACACGGCGTACGCGCGCACGAGCGCTGCCGTCGATTTGGACTGGAAGATGCGCGCCGTGTCCGTGAAGTCCAGCGCCGAGGACGGCGCCTTGGACGTCTTGGACGAGGTCGACGGAGAGGCCGACGAGGCCGTGCGCACCGCCTCGATGGACGGCGAGAGCGTCGACGCTGGGAACTTGCTCGTCTGCAGCGCGCGTAGGCGCATGCCGCCGCGCGGGACGCGCACAGCGGAACGGGCGGCCTGGCGGAGCATGATAACTAGAACGTGTGGGGTACGTGTAGGGCGGCGGGGGTGCAACGCGTAGGGCAGCGGGACTGGGAAAGGCAGGCGGTGTGACCCGCAGGCGGCGGAAGCGAAAGTGAGAGCGTGGGGGCGACTGGTTGGGCAGGTAGGGCAGGTCTGCAGAGCGCAAGTAGGGTGGTGGATAAAACCTTGGAGCGAGCTGACGCAGGTCGAGTGTGTTCTTTTTCGTTGTTTTCCTTCTTGTGTGGAGCTGGGAGGGGATAAGAACGGGCGCGTCGCCGAATAGAGCGAGATGCGAAGTGGGTCCTCCCTCCCGAAAATGTCAATTAGTGGTGTGATTGAACGTGGTCTTCATATATTGGAAGATCTCATTGAGACAACTTTTGAGAAACAGAGGGGGATGACCCGCCCTACGTCAACGTGGGGTACCCATCGCGTAACCCCTCGACTTCAATCGGATGAGGGTTACAGCTGGCCCAGTTCTAGCGATGTCAACCGGGCGCTTTCCGCCGGACACGAAACGGGACGAGGCGGTTGCTTGGAGCTACCTGAGGTTCGTCCGCCCAAATGGACACTTTTGACTCGCGCTCCCGTTCCCATTCATCACCGCCACAGTGGTTCGCCGCCCCGGCTAGGAGCCAGAAGATCAGCCCGCCACTTTCATGTCCAGTGCTTCACGCTCCGCTCAACTTGCGCATGCGCCGAGGCTGATGTCCCGTCGAATCCGGTTGATTGGACGGCCCCCCAAGAGTGATGGTCAATTCCATTCCTCATTCAAACGAATAATTGATTGCACGTCAGCTCCTCACTATGCCAAATCGCAGGTTCGTCAGAAACTGTTCTCGTTTATGACAAACTTGACATTATCGACATCTATAATCGTCGAAAACGACCCTTGTCCAGGAGAAAAAGCGCAGAGCTGCTCGCGCTTCGGATCGGTGGCTCCAGAATCCAAAGCAAGGGGGGAGACCAAAACCCAAGAAGAGCCGACTCGAGCGCTCCCTTTCCAGCCTCGAGCGCGCGTAAACTACACACTACCTAATAGCAACCCCCTACATCACCCTGCATCATGGCTGACGGCGCGCCGGTGGACCTGGACGCGCTGCGCGCGTCGGTGACGCGCCAGGGCGCCAAGGTGCGCGAGCTGAAGCAGCAGGGCGGCGCGGCGGCCGACGTCAAGGCGGCCGTGGACGCGCTCAAGGCGCTCAAGCTGCAGCTGGACACGGCGGCGGCGGCACAGGGCCCGGACGCCGACGGGCTGTCCAAGAGCGACAAGAAGGCGATGGACGACCTGCTGATCCGCAAGATGTTCGTCGTGCCGAGCTTCGAGATCTACGGCGGCGTAGGCGGCTTCTACGACTTCGGCCCGCCCGCCTGCGCGCTCAAGGCCAACCTGCTGCGCGCCTGGCGCCGCCACTTTGTGTTCGAGGACAAGCTGCTCGAGATCGAGTGCACGAACCTCATGCCCGAGGTCGTGCTCAAGACGTCGGGCCACGTCGACCGCTTCACGGACCTGATGGTCAAGTGCACCAAGTCGGGCGAGTGCTACCGCGCCGACAAGCTGCTCGAGGACCACATTGAGCACTTCCTGGACACGCACACGAACCTAAGCGAAGAGGAGCAGGAGAAGCACCGCCACCACGCCACCATGGCCGAGTCGTACTCGCCCGAGGAGATCCACGCCGTGTTCCAGCAGTACGGCATCAAGGCGCCGGGCACGGGCGCGGACCTGAGCTTCCCCATCCCGTTCAACCTCATGTTCCAGTGCGCCATCGGCCCCGAGGGCTCGCTCGTCGGCTACCTGCGTCCGGAGACGGCGCAGGGCATCTTTCTCAACTTCCGCCGCCTGCTCGAGTACAACGCCGGCAAGGTGCCGTTCGGCTGCGCGCAGATCGGCAGTGCGTTCCGCAACGAGATCTCGCCGCGTGCCGGCTTGCTGCGCGTGCGTGAGTTCCAGCAGGCCGAGATTGAGTACTTTGTGAACCCCAAGGACAAGTCGCACCCCAAGTTTGCGCGCGTCGCGGCCGGTTACACGCTGACGCTGCTGACCAAGCAGCACCAGCTCTCGGACGGCAAGACGGTGCAGATGACGGCGGGCGACGCCGTCGCGCAGGGCGTGATCGCCAACGAGAGCCTCGCGTACTACCTGGTGCGCACGCACCAGTTCTGCGCCAAGATCGGCGTCGACCTCGAGCGCGTGCGTTTCCGCCAGCACCTGGACACGGAGATGTCGCACTACGCGACGGACTGCTGGGACCTGGAGATCAAGCTCAGCACGGGCTGGGTCGAGTGCGCCGGCCACGCGGACCGCTCGTGCTACGACCTGACGGTGCACGCCAAGAAGTCCAAGGTGGAGATGGTGGGCACGCACAAGTTTGCCACGCCCGAGAAGCGCACGGTGGTGGACGTCAAGCCGAACAAGGGCAAGCTCGGCCGCTCGTTCAAGGCGGACGTGCGGGCCATCCAGGAGGCGCTGGAGGCGCTCAAGGACGACGTGGACCGCGCGATCGCGTTCGAGAACGAGCTCGCGACCAAGGGCGAGGCCACGCTCGGCCCGCTGTGCGACGGCAAGCAGTTCACGCTCGCGCGCGACATGGTGGCCATCAAGGTAGTGGAGAAGATGGTGAACGAGGAGAAGTTCATCCCGTCGGTGATTGAGCCCAGTTTCGGCATTGGCCGCCTGCTCACGGCCGTGTTCGAGCACAACTTCTCGACGCGCGAGGGCGACGAGAAGCGCGGCGTGATGGCGTTCGCGCCCGTCATCGCGCCCATCAAGGTGGCCGTGCTGCCGCTGAGCAGCAACGCGGCCTTCGAGCCCTTCGCCGAGGAGCTCGAGCACGCGTTCGCGGCCGAAGACCTCGAGTGCAAGGTGGACTCGTCGAGCGTCGCCATCGGCCGCAAGTACGCGCGCACGGACGAGCTCGGCGTGCCGTTCGCGGTCACGATCGACTTTGACACGGTCCAGGACCGCTCGGTCACGCTGCGCGAGCGCGACTCGACCAAGCAGGTGCGCCTGCCCATGGCCGAAGCCGTGGACGAAGTGCGCCGACTCGTCAAGGGCGCCGCCACGTGGGACGCGCTGCTCGCCAAGTACCCAGTGGTCACCGCCGCCGAGTAGATGGCGTCAGCAGTAATGACACTGCGAGTGCGTTAGGCACTCGAACAGAGAGAGACCAAGCGAGAGAATGCATTGCCATTGCCCGTCTTGTCGCATGCTTTTGGTCTTTTGGTCTTTTGGTCTTTTGATCTTTTGATCTTTTGGTCATTTGGTCTGTTGGTCTTTCGGTCTGTTGGTCTTTTGGCCCGGGTGTTGACGTTGTTGATGCCGAGGTTTTACGGCGTCGTCGGGTTGTTCTCTGGATATTTATATCCAGAGTTCTAGGTCGGATCGGAAACCGTCGTTTTCTTTGAAAAACTCATATTTGTGGAGCTTTGTAATTTCTTAGAGCGTTAGTCATTTGAAGTTCGTATGGAGAGCGTCCTGATAATTTATAAACTGTGTTTTTCTGAACGCAAAAGTTGAATGTTGCCCCAGTCGAACAAGAACGGCATTCGTGCAACATTCGGCAGACACCAAAAACTTCCCTTTCGGTTCTCGAGCATCTAAGCGGTAAGGTTTTATTAGTACAGGACATGAATCGTTTCAGGAAACGGTATGTTCTTACATATCTTCATAGAAAAGGGTGGGTGAAAAGAACAGCGTTTTTCGGTCATCGAAGCCGACAACGAAAAATTACGGATGCACGAAAATCAGAGCTTCATTTGAAATAGAAGCTGTAAATGAGAGAGGCGTATGTGAGGGGTTTTATTTAAACAGGCAATACGTTTTTATTTTTAACTACCTGTAAAATCAAATACGACAGATTACAAGGAATACTGGTTCTTACAATTCTATAGTTGGTCAGCACGGATGATGGGCAAGCATTTCTAAAGTTTCTACTTGGATTACTTGGACTTGAAGCTGAAGTGCGCGGCGATGACTCTCGTCGCTCATGCAGGTCGGTGTGTCTCTTTGCTCTTCATTATCCGCATGATACTTCCTCTGTTCAGAAAAAGAATGAAGCATTGCACTTGGGATCTCATTTTATTTTTTCCACAAAAACTTATCCCACAAGCGAGGCCTTGGTTGAGAGCGTGAATTGCGGGCTTTCGACACATATTTTTTTCGCGGCAAAACATGAACCACCATCCTAAATACCCACGCATTTAAATGATCAGTTTTGAAAGGGAAAAAAGTTTATTTTCGTAAACACC
>JAADXW010000113.1:0-38632 GCA_023337975.1 Phytopythium ostracodes
ACCTTTTGCTGCTCCAGCGCGGCGGCAAGACGGTGTACTTTGGCGAGCTCGGACACGAAGGCCGCAGTGTGATTGACTACTTCGAGTCGATGCCTGGAGTGCCGCGTATTCCCGACGGAGGATACAACCCGGCGACGTGGATGCTCGAAGTGATTGGTGCCGGCATTTCATCGTCGGCCGACGTCGGCGAAGACACATACCAGTCATCTGCCATCGACTTTGACGTCGCCTACCGCTCGAGTGCGGCATCCACGCGACTGGACGCCATGCGTGCATCGACTGACGTCTCGGGGGTTGGCGTCTTCTCGCCAGGTGCTGAGGGCAGCGCAGTCATCTTCCAACGGAAGCGCGCGGCCTCCAATGCGCAGCAGTTCTCGATGCTCATGACGCGCTTCTTGCGACTGTACTGGCGCACGCCGTCGTACACCTTGACGCGCTTCCTGATCTCCGCGTTCCTCGCACTCGTGTTTGGCCTTGTGTACTTGGACGGCGAATTTGACACGTACCAAGGTGTCAACGGCGCGCTCGGGATGATATACTTGACCGCCGCGTTCGTCGGCGTCATCGCGTTCATGGGCGTGTTGCCGATCGCCTCCGGCGAGCGACCAGCCTTCTACCGTGAACGCGCTGCCCAGACGTACAACTCGATCTGGTACTTCGTCGCCAGTACGCTCGTCGAGATCCCGTACGCAGCACTCACGTCGCTGCTCTTCACGAGCATCTTCTACCCCATGGTCGGCTTCACCGGATTCACGCGCTTCGTGCTCTACTGGCTCATGACGACGCTGCACACGCTCTTCCAGACGTTCGCGGGTCAGCTCGTCGTATTCGCGCTTCCAAGTATCGAGACGGCCATGCTTGCGGGCGTGCTGCTCGACACGTTCTGTTTCCTGTTCATGGGCTTCAACCCGCCGGCGTCGACGATCCCTCAGGGTTACAAGTGGATTTACGCTATCGTGCCACACCGGTACACGTTCGCGGTGCTCTCTTCAGTCGTCTTTGGCGAGTGCTCGGATGACCAGATGCAGCAGATCATGGCTGTGCTCGGATCGGGAGATGGCAACGCGGCGACGACAGTGATGGAGATGACGGCTGACTGGCCTGTTGGGTGCCAAGTTCTCATGGACGCGCCTCCTACCGTTGGCCAGGTTCCTGTTCGCGCGTACTTGGAGTCGGTGTTCGGCGCCAAGCACGCGCACATTGCGCAGTACATCGGTATCCTGCTCGGGATCATGGCTATTTACCGCGCGTTCACGGCGCTCTCGATGCGCTTCGTCAACCACCAGAAGCGGTAAGTCTGGAAAAGAACAGCAGAAAGGGAGTTGGTCAGTTTGTCGATAGATTGGATGCATGGCATGTACACAAACTTGATGCGTTGTTCCCACGATACGAGTGCGCCTCCAAGTCGATGTCTTTCCGTCGATAGCTGATCTCTCAGTCTCTGATAGCGCCACCGAGCTTGCGCCGTCAACAGCCACTAAGTGCGATGCGTGGCAACGGGATCACCAACTTAACATCACGTCAATGGGTGTCCGGTATGCAAATGAGCTGGTCGTGACAGGATGTACAACGCTGCGCCGTCGAATGGTCGGAACTCTGCTTCGAGAGAATTACAACTGCCAGGTGCATCCAGACAAGTTCGAGGGCAAATATGACACCTTGTTGTTTGGGTCCTGGTCCTCTTGGCGGAGTAACAGGATCGCGCCGTCTATCTGCTTGTGAGGGAGGGTGGTGAGTTTTGTCCAGGCTGCGCGACCCGACAAGGTGAAATGGAGCTCGTACCTAGATATGCTACACATCCAACGGAAGCGGCCGTATGCGGTCAGCCCAGCCATCCGAGCGCTCTACACAGTCTCATAGGCCTTGCCGTCCCACGAGCGCTTCTTCTTGCGCATGCCTGTGGCCGCGCGGTGGTTGAGCGAGCGCGGGCCCACACGCTGCCACCACTTGCGCGCCTCGTCAAAGATCAAGACCGTCGACGCTATCGCGCTCACATAGACGAGGTCCTCCAGAGAAAGCGCCTCAGTTTGGAACGTCGCCTGCAGCGGCGGGAAGTAAATCACCAGGAGCTGCCCCACCTAGTACACAAGAAGAACAATGTAATCACGTGGTGAGCGCTTTATGCAAGCTGCACGAATACAGCAGACGATACGTACCAGTGAAGCACCGACGGCGTACGCGAAGAACTTGTTGGACAGGAGACCAATCTCGAACACCGACTTGTCGTCAGAGCGGCACGAAAGCGCGTTGAACATGTCGAACACGACGAACGTCGTGAAGCTCATCGTGCGGTCGCGTCGGTTGATTTGGCCGTCAACAGTCAGCTCCTTGTAAAAGACGAACAGCGTGCCGCACACGATGAAACAGGCCGAAGAAAGCACACGCCGAATCATCTTTGGCGTGATGATGTTGGCATCCTTGGGCCGCGGGCCCTCCTTCATCACATCATGATCGACTGGCTCAACACCCAAGCTTTGCGCTGGCGGACCGTCCATGATGATGTTGATCCACAGAATCTGCATCGCGTTCAG
Organism: Phytopythium ostracodes; assembly: GCA_023337975.1. Taxonomy (NCBI): domain Eukaryota; phylum Oomycota; class Peronosporomycetes; order Pythiales; family Pythiaceae; genus Phytopythium; species Phytopythium ostracodes. The sequence goes on from JAADXW010000113.1 coordinate 2,532, forward strand.
CGGCGAAGGCAGGTTGAACAGCGTCGAGATCGCGATCAGACACAGCGCCGAGATGCTCGTGCTAAGCTGGAATCGCAGGAAGTGCTTGATGTTATGGAAGATCGACTTGCCCTCCTCCATCGCGCTCAGGATGGTCGTGAAGTTGTCGTCCAGCAAAATCATGTCGGACGCCTCCTTCGAGACATCTGTGCCGCTCGTACCCATCGCAATACCGATGTCAGCGGCCTTCAGTGCCGGGGCGTCGTTTACACCATCGCCAGTCATGGCAACCTGCAATCCCGCTTCCTGGAACGCGCGGACGATCTTGAGCTTGTGGTGCGGTGATGTGCGGTAAAACACGCACGTCTTCTTGATCTTTTGCTCCAAATCCATCATGTCCATGATTTCGAGCTCCGTGCCTGCAATCGCGAACTCGTCGACGGAATCAGCAGTCCGCAAGCTGTCCGCGTTGATAATGCCAACTTTGGTAGCGATCGCAATTGCCGTCTCCTTCGAATCGCCCGTCAGCATGACCGTCTTGACGCCGCTCATCGCAAGCTCCGAAATCGCCTTCTCAACCTCTGCGCGCGGTGGATCCGAAATTCCGACTAGCCCCGCGAACGCCATGCCGTGGTCGGAATGCTCACCAAACGAAAGCGCCAGCACACGCAGACCACGAGATGCCATCAACTGCGACTCGTTGAAGATTCGCTCACGGTCGCTCGGCGTCATGTCCTTGAGGCGGCCGCAGTTGTCCTCGATCTTGTCGCAGCGCGACAGGATCGCCTCCGTCATGCCCTTAAGATACCACTGGCGGGACCCACCCTGGTCACAACACACGGCCATCCACTTCTTCTCGGAGCTAAACGGCACCTCGCTCACGCGGTTGTACGTTGATACAACTTGTGACGTGATTCCCACTTTCCTCGCGCAAAAAAGCACCGCACCCTCCGTCGCCTGACCAATCACTTCGTTGTTGACAATCGACGCGTTGTTGCAAAGCGCGCCCGCCAGCAGGCAATGATACACGTGCGGGTGCGATTCCTCCGTGATCGGTTCCCCTCGCATCGTGACGTGAGCTCGTCCACCTGGACCCACGCCCAGCGCGGCAGTCGCCTCCTGCACCTCCATCGACATTGACCGTTGGCGCGCACCGATGTCGTTGACCTCGGCGTGAACGCTTTCAAACGGCACGAAGATCTCAATGACTTCCATCTTGTTGGTCGTGATTGTTCCCGTCTTGTCGACGCACACGACGTTGATGCAGCCGAGCGCTTCGACCGCTGGAAGCTTCTTGACAATTGCGTGCCTCTTGGCCATTTTCATGACGCCGACGGCCAGTGTGACAGTAACACAGATCGGAAGGCCCTCCGGGATAGCAGCGACAGCAAGCGACACGCCAATCTGGAGCATCGTCAGAATGCCCTTGCCTTGGAGGATGCCAATCATGACAATCACCGCGATGACTCCAAGCGAAAACACGGACAGATGCTTGCCGAGCCGGTCCATGCTGTTCTGCAGCGGTGTCTTACGCTCTTCTACCCGGTGCACCACGTCGAACACAGCCCCGAACTCGGTGCGCGAGCCCGTGCCAAAGACGACAGCACGGCCGCGCCCAGCGCGCACGAGCGTGCCCATGTACACAATGTTCTTGCGCTCGGCGACAGGATGCAGGTGCGCGTCTTCAATAGGATTCGTGTGCTTCATAACAGGCGCGTTCTCGCCCGTGAGGTTTGACTCGTCGACTTCCAGGTCAACGGCCTCAATGAGCCGCGCGTCCGCCGGCACGCGGTCGCCGACGCCAATCACGATAATATCGCCGGGCACGAGCTCCTTGGCGTACACCTCGATCGTGGCGCCGTCGCGCATGACGTGGCAGCGCGGCGGCACGAGCTCCTTGAGGGCCTCAAGCGTCTTCTCGGAGCGGTACTCCTGCACGAACGCCACCGTGACGACGATCGTGATGGCGACCGCGATGGAGATCGCGTCGTCCGTGTGCCCCATCACGATGCTTACGACGCCCGACGCCATGAGCAGCATGATCAACGGGTCCTTGAACTGCCCAATGAACTTCATCACGATCGACTCCTGCTCAAACACACAAACGAAACCAACAGCCAGCGTCAGCACTCCCGACGGCGTCTCAGCGCTCGCGTGTGACGGCAGGACGCACCTCCTCTTCGCCCTCGAGCTCGTTCAGCCCGTACTCGCGCTGGCGCTCGCGAACGCTCAGCTCCGACAGCCCGTTGTTGGGGTCCACGTGCAGCTCGCGCGTCACCTCCTCTTGCGCGCGGGACGACACCTGGCTCAGCACCGCATCGAAGCCCACGACGCCGCCCGCCGCTGACGTCGTCGAGGACGTCGCCGCGGTGGACGCGGGCGAGTCCAGCGCCGCACCGTCGTCGATGTCGATCGCCGTCGCTTCCGCCTTCATCTCTTCCAGGGATACGCTCCTGCGCCGTCCTTTCCTCGCTGAGGTACTCGTAAATAAAAAGAAAGGCCGGGGTGCGGGGTGCCGCGGAGCAAGGGAAATCGCGGAATGAGTTACGATCTCTTAGTTGCGGGGAATACGGTGGCCGGAAAGTGCGCGTTGCGAGGTATGGGAGCGATAGATGGTGTGGGTCTTTCTACACTGAGAGCGGTTACTGCGATTCCACGTATCCGCCGTGCCGCTTTGCGTGGTTATTCCCGTGTTGCCGGTGTGGGTTCTGTACCTACTGTACTATACGGGCGCTGAATCTTGGGATGACAGCGAGCAACGAGGGGGTTACGCGTTCATCATACAGTATTCTTCAAAGTTGCTATTTCTGGCCGTCCTACAGTTCATGCGGGGTGGCATCGTCTCCTCTTCAATACAGTATGGGAGGGCCGTTCCTGCAGGATCTCAGAACTGCATCTATCATCCTACAAGCCGTTGTATTAGATGCATTCTTTCTTTGGATTTTAGACGTTGCACTATATAAAGTGGACCACGATCTGTCAAGCTAGATTTACTGGCAGGGCGTACCCAATGTAACCCTCTCGATTACGATTCGATAAAATGATGCATTCAAACCTCAATTTCAGCGAATCAACGTACTTGATGGCCTGAGCTGGGGCAATCCTTAGAGCATCAAGGGGTATTGTGCTTTTCAGCTTTTTGGCGGGCACGAGTGTTATTTTCTGCTTTTATTGTCACATCATCCTGAAATTAAAGCTAAATCAAGGTAGAATTGTTTATTCAGATCATATGGTTTCTAAATCTCTAATCCTACTCGAATTGGCTTTCTTTATCATAAGCACCGCGAATAAGCCAAAAAAAAAAGAAGTGGAATGGCGGGTAGCTACCCGCCGTTTCGCGTCTTTTGTCGCAATTCAAGGTTTCTTCGTCGAATAGAGGTGTAATAACACCTCGATAATACAACGTGTCAGCTCGGCGTCCTTTTATATTTTTTGGTGTGCATGAATTAGCCTGATTTTAGCCAAAATGATCTGATTTTATTAATTGATGTTGCTTGTTTTACCGCCATTACTGGAGGCGCAAAACAAACGAAATGCACAATAACCCAACGCGTTGACAGGCTCTCGGCCGCCAAGGGTCGCACCGAGGGGACGCGTCCAAAGATCGCGAGCCAAAAATGGGCGGCCACCACAGGGTCCCTTTCAAGATCGCGGTGACTCGTCACGCGCTTCTACACGCACGTCACTTGAACGTGCGGCCCTGACCAATGGCCAGCATGATCCACTGTGCGGCCGCCGCCTGGGCCGTCGCTTGTTGCCATTGGTGTCGACACATGGCCGCTTTTCGGTATGTCGATAGCTTACCAGCATGGCAAGGCCGTGTTGAAGAGGTGCAATGCCGGGCTGTGAGTGAAATAGTGAGCGGGTTATTGCACTACGACCCGTCGCAGCGACCTCCGGTCCCTCTTTCCTTCTCCTCGTGGGTTCTCTGGCTGTTCTGTGCTTGTGAGCGACATGTTGGACCACTCGCGACCTGCTTCTCCCTGTTGGTCAAAGTCAGACGCTGCGCGCTGGAGCGACTTCAAGACCGAGTCATCGGGATCGGAGCGACGAGCAGCGCTCTGTGGCCTCTTGACTGGCGGTTGGCGCTGCTGCCGTTGCTGCTGCCGTTGCTGCTGCTGCATTTGGAGCGACCGCCGACCCTTGCGCAGAACGTGGACGACGTCAAACACGGGCGCCGACACGTTGATCGACCCAAACGGCTCTCGACTTCGGGCGTAGCTGTCTTTCAGGAGCTGCTCAGCGGAGTCGCGCGCCTCCTCCTCAGCGCGGCACAACTGCTGCAAGAGCTGCAGCTTCTGTCGGCTCAGCTGAAGCACCAACTCCAGGTCCGTCGTGCGGATAGCGCGGTTCAGCTGGAGGTCTCATGAAGTTGCGCAACACATTAGACCACTCGCCAATGTCCAGGTGTGTAGTCAAACTATAGTCAAGCAATTCCTAGGCTGCTTACCTCCGCGATGTCAAGCACGTTGCTGGGGCCAAGCATGGCGTGGGGATGGCTCTGGGCAACTGACACAGCCGTGAGCACAGAGATCACCAGTCAAGCTTAATCAATACCCCAACTGGGACCTGCAGGGAACTCACCAAGCTTCCGAAGGCAGTGAATCGCAAGAGTAGCGCGGCGTTCAGTCTGTAAGATCGCTTGGGTCAGCTCGAGCGCATCCTGAAGCGCTTGGATTGTCTTCTCAGCGTTGTCGTCGCATTCGGGCAACGATATGCTCGCAGTGGATTGCATAGTGCTGCCACTTGTTACCCGCTGAGACTTGAGAAATGCGCTGTTCGCTAGCGATGCTCGCACGTGATCGAAGAAGGCGCGAAGCGAATGGGAGAGCTGACGGGATGCGAGTTCCTGAGTCGGGCATAGATGTGAGCAAAGTTAGATGCTTGCCAAGCACTTCCAACCAAAGTGCGCGCTCTGGCTACCTCCAAGAGCGAACTCGATCGCTGAATAGCTCGTTTGGCGCTTTCGACTCGAGTCAGCGTGTTGTCGGCCAGGACCGCGCGGATGTCAGGCAGGTTCGGCAAATACTGATGCTCGTCGTCGTCACTCAGGAACATCTTGGCGTCGTGATGTGATGAAGATGACAAGCTCGGAGTCAGTTAATCAGTTCGTTCGAGTGGAAATTGAATCGACTCACCTGTAATGCGCTGTGCCACGCGCACACTCGGCTTAGCTGCGCACTGGGGCCCGCTTGGTCATCCACCATATCTAAGCACGACCGCCATTGGCACGTGCTTCCTAACAGCTCCAGCGCTAGTTGAGCGGTTGGTCGACGCGTCGATGGGAGCGGTCGAGCGACTGTGAGTTGGCCGGAGTCCTCTCTTTCGGTGATGGCCAACTAGGCGAGCACAATGAAAGAGGCACGAAAGATAAGCGGCCGTCAACTTTGCCTCTGGACCAAATCATCAAGCCGTTCATCCCTTGCAACCGCGTACCTCAACGAACAAATAGTCGGCGTCGCCGGCGGCTTGAAGCAATTTGCTGGTTGACTGGCCGTCCGTCCGCTTCTGCGTCTCTAATGGTTGGAGGACCCCGCGCGGGTTCTTAATGACGCAGACTCGAGTGTCTGAGGTGCTGGCACATTTGTGCGGTAGCGGCAGCAAAGCTTGGGCGGCATCCGACTGAGCCATGCTCACCAGAACGTCGTTGACCTCATTGCTGTTGTTGGTCACAGGCGGCGCGTCCAACCGCCGTGAGCGGGCAATGTACACCAGCAAGAGCTCATGAAGTGCCGCATCACTCAGCGGAACCATTTTCGGCGTGCTGCTGTCAGGTAATGAAGTCGTCTCGCCGACCTGGTTACCATTGTCGCCAGGCTCCGAGGCGTCAACCAGCGGGACATATAACGCCGACAGGAAGCCTGCTCCTGTGATTGACAGCGGGTATCTGTAGACAAGCACGCAAGTTCACACAGCGTTAGTATCGATCCGCTGGTTAGCCTGTCCGCCTCGCACGAGCCACTGCAATGAAAGAATACCGTACTGTTGCTCGAGTGCGAGGCGATCCTGCCGTGGGAACTCCGGGAGGAACTGCGTGCTGTAATAGATCGTCTGAACGAGCTGGAGCACAGACGCTCGGACGAACACTCGGCCGCGTCCATCAGCCTCGCCGCCCTCTGGTTTGTCTCTGTGGCCGAGTAGCAACACATCGGGAAGTGCTGCCACCATGTCGCGCAGCGATCTATTAGCTTGAAGCGTTGCCCGGTACGTGCCCAAGATGCTGTTCACGTCCGTCAACGCACTGCGCACGGAAGAAATCACCGCCATGCCACTGACTCCTGCAAGCTGATTAGTGGCCTCAGTTGACTGAAGACTGGCGGAGAGCTTGTGATGATACTCGGCCAGATCAAAGTAGATGTTGCAGTCGGCATAGTCGTCATGATGCGCTTGCTTGAAACGCTGTGAAGCTGCAGGAGCGAGCCACCGGATGAAAGATGAGCTCAGCGGAACGTCACACTCGATACCCGTAAACTGCGGAGTATTCGTTGCGACCAGTTGCCGGACGTGAGTCCACGAGCCTTGCTGTTGTGTCTGAAAAACGGCGACATCAGACACCGATCGTTGCTGCGATGGCGCTGGCAGCCTCCGAATGCGACGCGTCGAGCGCCCAGACGATGGAGCTGGCTTAACGGTGGCGCGTTGGTCCCGACAGAACTGCTGCAGCTCGTTCAAGATCCCGCTCCACGCTTCGGCTGCGGAGTCATCAAAGTGAAGCGACGGTGGTGGCCACTTAGACTTTTCCGGCGAAGGTTGCGCAGATAAACGGGCCCCCTTCTTGATGGCCACGACCGATCGAACTTCCAGAGATTGGTGGCTTGGTAATGACGGGCCATGCGTCTGCATGACCGAGGTGAGCGCAGAGCAGAGTGCCGCAGGAGCGTCGCCGCTGCTTCGATATGACGGGATGGGCGTAAGAGTTCTTGGAGGATAAAGCGCGCTCGTGGATACGCCACCGCCGCGGAAGTCTTCTTCGAGCCGAGTGAGAAACAACTGCCAGCGGAACCGTCGCTCCTGTGCGTCCACCTAGCCCATTGCATTCAAAACAGACCGATGAGAGGCGTTAGTAAGCTGTTTTGGTGCATCAATCGGGCTCGACGGTGCTTCGGCCGAGTGATTACCATACTTGCAGCCTCCTCTTGGGCGTCCGCCGCGACTCCGTCCATCCGGACGACGGCCTTCTTCATCTCGGCCACGCATTCGTGGAACAGCATCTGCATGGCAAGCACAAACCCACCGTCTGGTCAGATGACCACTGCGCTCTCCATAGTCCATCACAGGGCAAGCGTCGACTCTCGCCCCTGCCGCTTGTTCGCACCTGCAGTCTCTGCGTCGCCGCGCAGTCGCTCTGCTGCACATAATACTCGAAGGCAGTGCGCTGTCGCTCTATTGCTGCGCCGACCTCCCCACATTCGCGATCGATCCGCCGCTTTTGCTGCTCTCGCCACGCCTCGCGCGCGACCCTGAGCGCTTGCAGCTCGCGTCTTCTCCTCCGCAGCGCGTCCAGCCTCGCTCGCTGCGTTGATCTTTGGATCTGCCGTTGCATCGATCTCTGAAGTGCCGCGTCTCCCGCCGCGATGGATGAAAGCAGCTCGTTCGTGGACGCATTGCTCGCCGCCGCCGCGCCGCCTTCCGGCCGGTAAATGGCGTGCTGAGCACGAGAATTCAGCGACAATGCGCGCACCAAGTCGGCATCTTCGCCCGCCGACACTTTTTCCGCCAAGTCGGCGCGCAGCACGCGCAACAGTGCCTCCAGCGGCTTCTCCGCGCCGCCAGCGCCGGCGGTCGCGCCCTTCCGCCCGTCCATATTGACGCAAAATGTATCCACCGCCCCAATCCCACCGGCGACCACCAATAATTGGATTCACATATTTATACGTCTAGAATCAACTATTGGCGGTTGAGGGTTTACTATTCAAGTTATGCACGATACATCGGACTTCTGTGACTGCCACGTCAAGACGCAGAAGTTGCGAGCAGGTCATTACGTTCTCGTCGATCGTGGCGACACTTCCCAGGGCCTAGACGCATTCCTACGGCGTTTGTACGCGACCAACCATGCGCTGGTCGCTTGTCTGCTACGCGGCACTTGCATCGGTGGTCGCTGTGACCGCTAACGGCGAGCGTGGTGGCCACACGGAGGAAGCCACGGCTCCCATTTCAAGGACAGAAGCGAGTGCGGCGCCACCTTCTTCCTCGAAGGGGGGCGACGCGATTGTGACGCGCGAGTTGGAGGTAGATGCGCGGCTGCGACAGAATCAGGAGCCGGCGGATGACGCGACGAGCGAGCTGCTGGAGCGCCTGATGGACCAGTTCCTGGAGAGCGGCGTCGTGTCGTTCGACTCGCTTGATGAGGAGACCGCGGCCTTACTGACCGCCGCGCTCAAGGGGTCGTCGCTCGAAGATTTGGTGGCCGAAGCGCTGGAGGTGGACGATGATGATGACATGGACGCTATCGACAAGGATGTGCATGCTGTCAACGCCCTAGACAACGGCAGTGGTGACGCCAGTCGCCACGAAGGACACGACGGCGCCGACGCCGAAGCCGACCTGGAGCCGTCGGAGGCGTTCATCAAGCTGGAAGACGAGGTTTTCCGCGACGGGTACACGAGCGAGCTCGTCGAGCGGCTAGAGGCACTGGTCCAGCACGCGGAGAGCCCCCGCGACTCGATCTTTGCACTCGAACACCTCGCGTATCGCCAGCTCTTCGAGCCTCAAGCTCGTCACCCCACTGGGCAAGACGGTCAAGAAGATGACGACGCGTTCCTGAACGCACTGGCGCAGCTGCGGATGGCGGCAGATGCGGGCGTGCGGTCCGCCAAGGGTGTCGTGGCGCTGCTGGAGCTCGTGGACGTGCAGTTCCCGCCTCAGGACTACGACAGCGTTCACGACTCTTTTCAACAGCTGATACCGTCACGTGAGCGACGCCACCTGAACGTAGAGCGCACGCTGATCCGCCTGGCCGGTCAAGACGACATGATCGCGTCCCTAGCTGTCGGATACCGCCATTTGTCGCGTAAGATGCTTGTGCGCCAGTCGAAGACGCCGTGTGAGGACGCCGCGTGGTACTACCACCGATGCGCACAAGAAAACGTCTTGGCCATGGACGAGGAGGGCGGCGAGCGCTTCTTCGACGTCGTGCGGCTCTCGGAGGAGTCGGTCTTCCCTGAGTTCGCGTCGGGCTACGATGGTGAGCTGCGCAACCGCGTCGAGGCCGCGAACGAGCTCGAGTACTACCGCTCGGTCGCCAACAACCCGCTTGATGAGCAGTTTGCCGTCGCGAATGAGCGCCTTGGAGAGATGTTGTACTTTGGCGATGACGCGGCCGGCGTCCGCCAGGATCTCGAGGCTGCTGCGCGTCACTTCCGCGTCGCGGCCGAACAGGGAGAGCCCATGGCGATGGCCAACTTGGGCATGATGCTCGCGAGCGGCCTGGGTGTCGCCCAGGACAACGCGTCCGCGCTCGCGTACTTTGAGCGCGCGGCGATGTACGGAAGCGCCTTTGCGCTGCACGGGCTCGGCGTCATGTACCTCACAGGCAGCGGCGTTCCGGCCAACGCGACCCGAGCGCGGTTGTTTTTTGAGGAAGCTGTTGAGTGGGGCTTCACCGAGTCGCACACGTACCTCGGCTCCATGTATTTGGACGGCGAAGGCGTCGACGCCGTCGATTATGCGCGTGCCTTCGAGCACTTTGAGCTTGCGGCGCAGTCGCAGTCGAGCCAGGCGCTGTTTAACCTCGGAGTCATGCACTACGAAGGCATTGGCACGGCGGTGTCTTGCCAGGACGCGGTCGATCTGTTCCGCACGGCGGCGCTTCAGCCGGACCAGCTAGCGCGCCACGCCCCGTTTTCACTCATCAAGGGGTACGAAAGCTATCGTGCGGGCGACTTAGTCCGCGCGTACCTCCACTTCCGCCTCGCAGGAGAGTTAGGCGACGAAGACGCGCTTTGCAACGCTGCGTTCCTTCTCGAACAAGCCGGCGACGACATCCTCCGCCGCTCGTGGCTCGCGGATGACGTTGACGACGACAAGAAGACGTCGCTGAGTGCGGCGTTCGCGCTGTACGAGACAGCAGCGGCGCTCAACGACTCCGAGGCGGTGCGGAAGCTGGGCGCTTGCCACGACGAGCCCTGGAACGGAGTCTGCGCCTTGAACCGGTCGCGAGCGCTCGAGTTTTACGCGCGTGCCGCAACACTCGGGGACCCGGAGGCCGCCTACACGAGCGGCGCCATGCTGTTGATAGGTGACAACACCGGCGAGGACGGATCGACTGCGGTGGCGAGCGACTGGGCCAAGGCGCGCGAGTTCTTCGCCATGTGCCGCTCCGCCGAGTTCCCGCGCAACGTGCCGTGCGCACTCGCGACTGCCGCAATGGACGCGGCGCTGGCGGCGCAGGCGCTGCTTGGGTTAGTCTGGCGAGCGTAGATGTGCAGCGCTGCACGTTGAGTGGCATAAGTTATTGGGGAAGAAGCAGTAGGCGAGCGAGCACAAACACCAGAGGTTCTTGCGACCCGACACGTCTATATCGCGTTTTCATTTGCTTGGCCAGAGATGTGGGTCGCTCTCGTCAGTCCTCTCCTGTGCAACAACAGCGCGCGGCGTGCTCTCCTTTGATTGCTATATGGCGGCTGGCCGCGCGCACGCGTCTGGTGGTCTATCTGTCACCAGTCTACTTACTGGGTGTACGGCAGCGTGAGGTTGTGCCAGTCGGAGCGCTCCGACACGATGCGGGCAACCTCGACGAGCGTGCGCTGGTCCTCGACCGAGAAGCCGTGCTTCTCCGGGCAGTCGAGGTCGAGCACGGCGATGACCTCGCCCTGCTTGTCGAGCACGGGCACGACGATCTCCGACTCGGACGCGCCGTCGCACGCGATGTGGCCCTCGAACTGGTGCACGTCGGCGATGCGCTGCACCGTCTTGGTGCGCGCCGCGGCGCCGCACACGCCGCTCTGGAACCGGATGCGCGTGCAGGCGGGCTTGCCCATGAAGGGCCCGAGGATCAGGATCTGGTCGTGGTCGCTCGGCTTGGGGTTGGCCAGCGGGCGCACGAAGTAGAAGCCTGCCCAGTTGATCGGCCGGTTGGCCGCCACGAACGCGTGCCAGACGATGGACGACACGTTCGCCGTGTTGGCAAAGCAGTCGCGCTGGCCCGTTGTGTACGCGTCCACGTCGCTCAGCAGCTCCTCCGCGTCGATGGGGGACAGGTAGTTGCGCAGCTCCTCCTTGGACGGGCAGTCCGGGCTCCAGCCGATTTGCGCGCCCAGCGCGACGGCGCGCTCCTCGAGCGAGCCCTCGAGTGTCAGCGTCGCGGACTGCGCGCCATTCTTGTACACGTGGAGCGCGAAGGAGGTGCCGGGCGCTTGCACGAGCACCAGGTCGGCCTCGCGCCCGCGCAGCAGGAACGAGAGCGGCGCCAGCAGCTTCTCCTTGGCCAGCTCCTCCGCCTCGCGCGGGTGCAGCAGGCACAGCACCGCGCGCGCGCCCTTCTCCTTGCCCACGAGCGACCGCAGCGCCGCGTCGTCGCTCACGGGCGCGAACCAGCTCACTACCGACGACGGCATCCTTGTGTACCCGGTCTTCTTCTCGTCTTCTTCTTGGCTTGGTGTCCAATTAGGAAATGGGATGGGCGGAAGTGATCAAGCATGGGAGCCACTGTACGATAACGTCGACGACCCTACTCGGGAAATTTCAACCAATCAAAACTACGGAAACGGGTTACGTGTTTGCTTTTGGACGATTGGATTGGCTGATAAGTGGGAAACAGCTGGGTGGGATTGTCCCAGGCGTAATTCGACTACAGTTTGGAGCGCTCTAGATGACGGTGCGGGACATCAAGTGGGTCTGTGCCAGTCTAGAGTTCTACACGATCATCTGGGACGACGTTTGGGTCTGGCACATTTGTCTCCAAGCGGCGTGACCTTTCGGGCTCCGACAAACGCGACGAGCTGAGCTCCTCGTCGTCATCATTGACCCCGGCTTCCCTAGTGTCGTGGCTGGATGGCGGAGGATGCGGACGGTGCGTCGGTGGCGCTGGTGGGCGATGTAACAGCGGACGAGGCGGCGCCACGGTGGGTCCAGTACACGGACGAGAGCGGCGCGAGCTACTACGCGAACGTGGCGACGGGGGAAGCGAGCTGGACGCTGCCGGAGCACGAGCAGGTGCTGCTGCTGCACGACCAAGGCAATGAGCATCATGATCTAGAGGCTCATAGTCAAGACGAAAACTTGACGCCTGAGCGACTGGCGACCGAGGTGCAGCAGCAGGTGGAGGAGGCGAGGCGACGTCACGGCGGCGATAGGAACGTCGCGTTGGCGAGCCATTGGGTCGAGATGTACGACCCGACGCGGGACGCGCTGTACTATTACGCTCTCACCTCGGGCGAGATCTCGTGGGTGCGGCCGGTGGGTGACACAGTGCTGCGGTTCGACCAGGACCCGATCACGAACACGATCGTGCGGATCCAGTGCGCCATCCGAGTGCAGCTCGCGCGCCGTCGAGTGTTCAACAGGAAGCAGTCGGTTGCCAACAACACGACATCGACGGGTCATACCGGATACGAGCACCAGGAGGCGGGCGTAGCGTCGCTGGTATGGGTGGAAGTCTACGACCCAGTGCAGCAACTGCTGTACTACCACTGCTCGGCGACCGGTGAGACGCGGTGGGACCCGCCGACAGTGTTCGTGACGGCCAACGAGAGCAAGGAAGTGGCGGCGGCCGTGTCAATCCAGTCGCTAGCGCGTGGCCGACAAGCGAGGAGCCAGATGGAGCGTAAGCGAATCGAGAAGTTTGAGCGAGAGCAGCTGAGACAACGCCAGCGCGAGTACATAGCTCGCCCCGAAGCCGAGCGGGAAGCGGAGTGCCGACGCGAGTTACTCGATCAGGAGACGGACCAAATCCAGCACGGCGACCGGTTCTGGGGAGTCGACGTTCGTGATCGAGAAGTGCGGCGACAACTGGCCGAAGAGGCCATGCTGGCGAGCGCCGAGCTGTTCTGGCAGCGAGTCAACGCCGCGCGGCGGCAGCAGCGAGGGCGGTCATTGGACTGGCGGTCCATCAAGTTGGAGGAGGAGTCGCGGAAGGAGCGGGAGAAGCAAGCAGAGCTTGCCGAGAGTGACACCATGGAGAATGAGGAGCAGCAACAGGTCCAGTATGGCGATGGCTTCTGGGGCATCCAGGCGGACGAGAGGCGCGAGGCTATGGCACGGAGAGCCATGGAGAAAGAGGAAAGGACGAGCCGGTTCTTTAGTGACGAGCTCAACGACGCCGATCTGTGCGCTTTATGGGCCGATGAAGCCTCTACCAACGCTGAGCGACTTGAGAAGCGCCGGGTGATGCAGGCGAAGCGCAACCAAACCAAGTACATGCGCTGGTTCTACCAGCAGTGCTCGTCTGTGGACGACCTGCTCGACTACTTGTGGCCGACCCAGCAGCGCTTCACACCACTGACTGTTGCTCCAGCACCGCCACTTTCAATGAACAGCACTAGCCGCGCGGCTGATGCTTGTGCTGTGAACTCACCGGGGCGTCGCACAGAAAAGAAGGACAAGGTTAATCGGTCGTTCTACAAGCTGGACGACCTTGTTGTTCGCGAGCGGATGGAGCGTGGAGACCTCATGTTCGGCCATCGACCCATCCTGACGATCCACCACTCGAACGCTGCGCAGATCGAGGCGAGAAGAGGGCGGTTCGAGATCGACAGTGTCCCAACCAACGATGTGTTCGACCAGGCAGCACTGGATGCGAAGAAGCCGATCAACACGTCTTCATACCGGCCGCCACCGCCGCGAAATTATTTAGTGAAAGCGAAAGACCAACGAGAAGAGGAAGTAGAGGATGCTACCAAGGAGCCTGCGATCCGCTATCGTCGGTCACAGGTAAGGAACGCGAACCCTACGACTCTGATGGGCGCCTAACTCACTTGTGAACGTCGTACTTGCTGTTCGGTAGACGCCCGATCCGCATATCCCGGCGCGATTCAACGGCGTCCCGTTCATGTCGAGCCAGGTACGCGCGAGCGTGTTAATGCGTGAGTTGAGTCGTGTTCTGGTTGCTGACACATACCTGCTTGGATGCCTTCTCTGCTCACAGATCAGTCCAACGCGCGACATTCTCTGCGGCGACCACCGCAAGTTGACGCAGCTTCCGTCGCTTGCGGTGGCCGACCAGGCGTCACGGCCGAAGCTCACAAACAAGTCCAAGCAGAGCTCGTCGCCACCGCATGGTAGATCGTCTCCGGTAACGACAGCGGCGAAGAAGAAGACCAAGGCCAACAACCAGGAGTCGCCCGTTCGGCAGCGGTACATATCCATCTTCGACCACGACCAAGAGACCGTCGACCCGATGGCCACGTCCTACGGCTTCCTCTCTCCGTTTGCCGCCGAGCGCCGGCGATTCTCGCAGCAGCAGCGACAGAAACAACAGCAGTTGGAACGCCAGCAGCGAGATGTCGAAGTTGAGGACGACGATGAAGGCGACAGCAACGCAAAGAGTCCTAGGATGGCTGCGATCACGCGTCAGTTCGAGCAAAAGGAGCGGGCAATACTTGCGCAGGTGTTCAATTGGATGGACGTGGACGGCAGCGGTACAGTGAACCGCAAGGAGATGGCCTGGGCGCTCGCGCACGACCACGAAGTGCTCGCGCTCGCCAAACAGTCGGCGCTGCTACGCTTGTTGCTCAAACAACGCTCGCAGCTGAATGAACTGTTCGCGCAGTTGGACGCTGCAGCTTCCACGTCGCCTGCGAATGGCAAGAAGCAAGCGAGAAAGTCCAACGCAAATACGGCAGAACTGTCGTGGGACCTGTTCGTCGTGTTTTGCCGGGAAATGTACGCCAGGTTGACGGATCAAGGCCTTCTGCCATCGTTAGAGCCCGTCAGTGACCCGGCCAAAGCAACCGCTTCTTTAGAGACGTCGCCACCACGAGTCAAACCTGCTGACAGCACTGGAGACCACGAGGAGGAGGAAGAACTCACCATTCGTCGCGTGTTCCAACTGCTGGACGCCGACGGCAACGGCCTCCTCGAGCGCCGGGAGATCTGCGCCGCGCTGTACGAGAGTGTCACGAGCGACGAGAGCAGAGGTGGCGACCAGCACGCCAATCCAGAGCTGTCGATACTCATCTCGGCCTCCCGTGCACTGCAGCCGCTGATGCACGAGTCGCTCTTCATGAAGGCGTTCACGAGCTTCGAGTCGGCCGACCCGGACGGCATCTGCGAGGAAGAGTTCGTCGCCTTCTGCCTCGAGATCGCGGAGATCGCGGCCGCCAACCACTTGTCGTGAATGAAAGACAGCGGCTTTATTTAACTAAGGCGGACAGCATAGCGCGCACGGTTTGCTCCATCGTGGCCAGCATTTTATCGACTTGGAGACGAACTCCCAGGTTATCGGCGACGCGGTGGGCGACATGCAGCGGCACCAAGCAATACACGATGCCATGGCCTCGCTGCCAAGCTACGAGTTCGCTCGGCTGGCTGGCGCTGCTGCCCACGGAAGCGGAAGGCGAGTTGGTAATTGTGCCGGTGCTGAGCGGTGGGTTCCTCCATGTGAGCTGTCGGAGATGAGACGACTCGTCCGGCTTGTTGGTCTGGTCAGCTACTGCTGACTTCGCGACCGAGTCGAGGAGTGTGCCGACCAGACGGCCGATGTGCTCGCTAGCGACCGTGCTGCTGCTGCATTGAGGCTGAAGGGTAGGCGCCACGCTCTTGGAGCAATCGCTGAATCCAATCACGCGCTGGAAAACTCGCGGTTCGGCGTGGTCCAACACGGCGTTCTTGCTCTTCTTCTTGCTCTTCTTGTGCTTCTTTTTCTTGATCGTGGTGGCGTTGCCGTGGTCGGGGGTGACGCGCGGCACCGCTAGCAGCGACCACGTCGACAACAAGACGCTCGAGTTGACCACGATGCGTGACGGCAAGCGCGAAAGCTTGCCCGGAGGACGAGCAGGAGGCGCTCGACTAGCGGGAGGAGCCGTCGGAGGGACGCCGAGGCTGTGGAGCTCGCTGCTGCCGGGCTGATGGACGATTCCTTCGTCGGCATCGCCGTTATGTTTGCTTGCGCTGCTCTCCGCTAGGTCGGAGGCGTGATAGCGATAGTAGAATCCGAACATCCCGTTTAAGGTCGAAGCCTGGGTGCTGTCTCCGAACAGATGCTGCACGGAAGCGGCAAAGGTGGCGAACTGGTCGTCGACGTGCGACTCGACGGCACGCACGAGCGCAGACCGGAAGAGCCCAGACTAGTTGTGAAGCGTGCCCAGTTGGATGAGTACGCATGAGATGTGTGCAATGGCAGGCGGACTACATACCACATGGTTGAGCGTCGTCATGATGAGCGAGTCGACGCTGTCGGTGCTCTCAAAGTTGCGTGCGACGCGCTTTGTGATCCACCTGACCGCTCCGTCGATGCATGTCATACAAACCTTGGTGTTAGTGGTCGCTCACGTAGTCGAGCGTGTCGAGCGACGTACTTGGCCGCGTCGGCATCGACCTGCGGCGATGTGAACAGCGCCTGCGAGTGAGGAAATTACACGCGAAAACGTTGGACAAGACTCTCAAAACGACCAATGCAAAGTGAGTATAATTGATGAACGCACCACGAGCAGCTTCTTGGACGGTGAGAGCGCGGCCGCCAGTTGCTCGTCGGACGTCGCAAACAGCGCGATGGCCGCCGCCGTCTCCTCGTCCTCATCGTGCTCCTCGCTGTCCGCCCGTGGGCTTATCCTCTTTGCTGCTGCCGCGTCCAACGCGAGCGTGTTCTCTAATTTGGTCCGATACATTGGTCAGTATCATGTTGAAGTTGACAATGTCAGGAGCTACCGACGGGAATGGACAAGAGCCGATACAACGATGACCGGGTGGTTGTACTCACCTGCGAAGTTGTGCAGCGCGAAGACGAGCGCGGCAAGGTTCATGCGGTCCGCGCGCGGGTGGCGGCGGTCGAAGCGCGCCGAGAGCGAGCGCGCGTAGTGCAGCGTGCCCGCGGGCAGCGCCACCACCATTACGCCGTCCATCTCTCTCTCTCTCTCTCTTGATCAGTTGGGTCCCTCCCGGATAACGGCAGCGCTTGGCGACGAACAGTGGGAGAGCGACGGCGGCGGCGGCGGCGGCGGCGCTTCTGTCCGGCCAAAAACAGCAATGTGATTGCGTTATTTTGATAGGTGAACCGTGTGATACGTACGCTGGAGCGGGCAGCAAGTGAAGAAGCCCGTGGGAGGAGAGCAGGCGCACTTAGTTGCGGTTGTCGAACGCGCTAAAGATAACGCGGCGGAGAATGGCGTTCTCGCTGGAGGACGGACTCCGAGTCCGACCACCTTAAATAGACGAGCGAGGCTTCGTCGTGTCGAGTGCGAGGCTGGCAAGCAGCATGCAGGTGGAGAAGAGGGAGGAGAGGGGCAAAGAGATGAGGGCGGCGGTATGTTGGTCGGGCCATGTTGGATGTTGAAGGTGATTGCCCATATATAGAATTCATTAAAAATTTATGGACCGCAAAGAGCATCCCCATCCCGTGAATTAGGTGGTATCGCCACCCAAAGCCTACTGCTTTACGGTACGTCGAATGCAGTACATTTCGACCACCAGATCTCCAACGGTCGAGTTGATAACTGTCTAATACGGATATATCATTGGCTATAAATGAGCATACGCTGATATGATTGGGTGAAATAGATGAAGTGGAGGTCGATATCCAAGGGCATGGGAAGAATTGCACCCAGCAGCTCATCATGCGACCGTCGCCTGGTGTAAACGTGGTTTCATCCCACGTTGAAGGTGCCGCTCACGGGTATGGCGACCGCGAATGCCGTCGCTGGATGGGGAGGGATGGGCCCTCCATGTTCTTCTGCTGCTGCTCGCGGTGGTAGCGGCACCACATTCACCCATTCGCGCCGTTGATCACGAGTCGAATCCTGTCACGACCCGCATCCAACCCGGCAAGGATGAGCGAGACGCTGGAACCGCACGAGGCCATCAAGACCATGAAGCTGTACCACGGTCTGGAACGCATCGAGCGGCGTCTCCGGCACGAGCTCGGCGTGGAGGTGCGCATTGTGAGCGGCAACTACAGCGAGAGCGACGAGGCCGAGGGGCTGGACCCGGAGCTGCTCGCGCGCGTGGACTCGCTGCACTTCTACGACGACGAGCCCGTGTGCCGCATCCTCAAGCTGCTGGAGGACGTTCCGCCGTCCCAAGATGACGCGCGGCTCGTACTGGACGTGGGCACGGGGTACGGCGGCACGGCGCGGCTGCTGGCGCATCGCAGTGGCTGCGACGTGCACGCGCTCGAGCTGCAGCCCGACATGTTAACTGTGGGGCAGGCGCTTACGCGGCGCTGCCACCTGGACGCCCAAGTGGCACACGTGCTCGGCAACGTCCTCGATCCGCCACCGTTGCTTCTGGATTCGCGCTACGACGCAGTCGTTGGGCTGCTAAGCTTCCTGCACATTGGCAACTGGGACACGCTGTTTGCCCGTTGCTACGAGAGTGCGCCCCGGCGGCTTCCTGTTCGTCGAGGGTTTCTACCTACGCAGCGTGACGCTGCCCCAGGAAGACGACGAGATCTTGTGCAACGACATTTACTGCTCGTCGGTGCTGCGCCAGGACGAACTACGCCGAGTGCTCGCCAAGAGCGGCTTCCGGCGCTTCGAGATCCGCGATCTGACCCCGCAGTGGACGCCGTATGTGGTCCGGCGCGCCGAGAAGTACAGCGCGCAGCTCAAGGAGCACATTGCGCGGGACGGCGAGCAGCTTGCGCGCGGCCTCGATCACTTCTACGCGAGCGTCGCGTGCATCTTCCAGCGCGGCAACGTCGGCGGCTACGCGCTCGTCGCCTGGAAGGACTGAGAATGCACTGTTTTAGTTGAGCGTGGTGGTTTGCGCACTTGAAACACAGTACATAACAAAGTAATGGATACTTGATTGAGTCAGATTCCTCACTTGATCCAGTACTTGAAGATATTCGTCGAGCAGCTACACAGCTCCACACGTCCGTGTCACAAAACGGGAATAAGTCCGCCGCTGAAAATGCTGGTGCTAGCAATTTATGGCTCGGTCATGAAGCCTTCCTGGGCGACCCGCTCGGCCTGTCGAAGCTCGTTGTCCATCTCGCGGTCCAGCAACTCGGACGTGAGCGCCTCGTACTCGATCTCCTCCTCATTGGGCTGGGCCTTGGGAAGCGTGAACTCTTTCACGAGCGCGAGCGCGTTCGACGGTTGATCGAGGGGCACCATGTGCCCGGCCGCGTACACCTGCACGAATGAGAAAGGGCCGGCGCGGCGCACCTTGCCGGCCTTCTTGTCGCTCACGATCCAGTCCTTGTCTTCGGCGCTCGCGAACTGCGCGTGCTTGCTCCACTCCAGCTCGAGCGTCCAGGCCTTGCAGCCGAGCCAGTTGACGATGAAGTCCGCGTCGCCGGCGTACACGAGGCCGCGCACGCCGCCCTCGAGCATGGGCACCACGAGCTGCTGGAAGTTCTTCATCCAGTCGTACGCGAACCCGGCGTGCACCTCCATGTTGCACGACTCCCACTTGGCGCTCTTGGGGCTCACGTGGAGCGTCTTGAGCGTGCTGTCGAGCTGCAGGAACTTCTCGACGTTGGAGAAATCGTAGCAGAGTGGCGGGTGCTTGCACTTTTGGCGCACGTCGTACACATTCAGACCCGAAGCCGAGTACGGCGCGACAAGTGCGGCGTTACAGAACGCCTGGGCGGCCAGGCACGCCGCCTTGCTGGACTGGCAGCTCTCAATCATGGCGATGCACGGCTTGACGGCCGACTTCATGGCGACGTACACGGGGTACGACACGGCCTTGACCTGGTACGTGTTGTTGTACGCCATGTCCGGGTAGTACTTGTACTGTACTTGCGGGTCCGTGAGGCCGTTGCCGATGCCGAAGCCCTGGAGGTTGATGTGCACCGGTCCGTCCTTGTTCTTGTTGCCCGTGAACACGCGGTGCGCGATCGCCGGTACGTAGTGGCCGCCGTAGCTCTCACCAAAGACGTAGAAGGGCTGCTGCGTGTACTCCGGGTGCGCCTGGAAGAAGGCCTGCAGGAACTGGTACATGTCGTCGCCCACCATCTTCTCGTCCGTGTCGTACTCGCTCTTGTCGCCGTAGCTGAAGCCCACGCCCACGGGCTGGTCGATCCACATGATGTTGGCGCGCTCGTTCCACGAGAACGGGTTGCGCTCGAGCGTCAGGTCGTCGCGTACTGAGCATGGACCGTTCTCCACCAGCAGTGCGAGCATCGAGCTGCAGCCGGGGCCGCCCGTGAGCCAGATGATCAGTGGGTCCGTCGACGGCGCGCCGCGTGACTCAAAGAACCAGTAGAAGTAGTTCTTGGAGCGCGAGCCCGCGATCTTAAAGTACCCGCTCAGCTGCTTGGTCTCGTCGCAAAAGCCCTCCTCCACGCGGCCCGCCGTCAGCGTGTAGCTCGTGGCGTTCAGCATCGTCGAGAACGCCACCGGCGCGTCGTCCAGGAAGTCGGTCGGGTCGGTCGCCAGCGCCGCCAACGGCGCCACCAGCAGTGCCAGGAGCATCCAGAGGGCCTGCTTGACGCTCGCCATGCTTGTTGTTGCAGTCCGGAGCGTGCTTCCAGCGGCAGGACAGTGCGTGCTCGTGCTGATCTTCTTCTTCGGGATCTTTTCGAGATTTGATGTGGAAGAAGGACGTTCTCCACGTTCCTTCTATGAAAAGGGAGAAGAAGACAATTGGGGTGGTGCACACTGTTGTCGATATGCATTGTGCCATTCATTGTGTATGACACGTAAATGTGGGTTGATTGATTAGTGTGGACCACCGAAGTAAAAGTTGAAGTTCGGACGGCTGTTTCTGGACACTCCTACCAATATAACGTGTACCACGTTGTTTTGGGACAATGCCGCGAAGTGTGCTGCCATATTGAAGCGAACCAAATCGGGTCCGCCATTGTAGCAGCCCAGCGCGTGCACTTTCCCGCCTCCCAGCTCCTTGATCCGCTGCCGCGGCGGCGGCGGCGGCGGCGGTGGGAGTGCTGCCTTCAAGCGCGAGCTGTAGCGACGCGCGGGTTCGTCGTCGCGGAGGCACGTGTTCGTTTTCATCGCGGCCATGACCCTGTCGTTGGACTTGCCGTCTCGCCTGCCGCCACTTGACCGGCCAAACGTATTTGCGAGGCGTCGAGCGGCGGCCATCCACGGGCAGGCGGAGCTGTCGGGGAGGCCCCAGCATCATTGTCCACGCACACGTGTCAGCATTCACCCCTCTTGCTCGGCCTTTCTCACCAAGGTGCAGCAAGCCAAGCGCTCTCTCTCTCTCCTTCTGTGTCCTTTCTCCGTGGTCGGGCCGCCAAGGGGAGCTCCTCGCATTCCCGAATTCTCTCGCCCCAGCACAAGTGACTCCCTTATATCAACGCTACCCGAGACGCCTTTCCACTGCCAAGGGCGAGCGGGGCGGGCCGTCGGCTGGCTTAATGGCCGCGCTCGCTCTGGAGCCGATATCTCGAGGTTTTCCTGCTGGTAAAGACGCGCGCGCCCCTGTCTGTGTGGCTAACCGTGAAAGATCACTGTGATTTGTGGTCATGTGCATGCTCTAGATCGCACCGTGCGGGCAGCATGAGCCGCGGAGGTACGTACATGGTCAACAGAACCCTGCCGACAAAGCGCCCACGTGCCGCTTGATCGTCGACAGAGCGCTTGACGCCACCCAAACACCCGTAAGTCGGCTAAGAGAGAGAAACGAGCGCCACTCGAGATCATCAAGCAAGCAAACAAACAAAAAGCGAGAAAAGAGCGCGCAACGCCACTCGAGCATGTTAGCGAGTAGAAGTTTGTAGGTCAAATCAAGCGATCACGGCAGCGGCATCGTCGGAAGTGCGCACCTTGAACACCCTGGGGCGGCTCGTACTACCCACAGCGGCTCGCGCGACCGGAGTGACTCCGACACGCACGACGGTGGCGACGACGAGAACGACATCGACACCGCCGATGACTGCAGCAGCAGTCATTGCTGCGTCGGCGGCGGCGTCACACGGAAATTGAGCGTCTGCGCGAGACGGACGAGTGTTCGTGAGCATGTTGTAGATGATCTAGAGCCACGAGCGGGCGCTGATATTCAATTGTGGCTGCCTATGTGTCGTACGTTGCAGGTGCCGGGGGTCTCGAGTGGCTGGAGCGCGTTTCCGAGCGGCTCCGACGCGCCCGAGGACGAGAAGAGCGAAAAGAGCGCGTCAGAGCGCGACTCGAGCAAGAAAAGAGCGTAGCAACGCCACTCGAACACGTCAAGGTAGTAGTAGTAGTAGTAGTAGTAGTAGTAGTAAATAGAGTTGACGCAGCACGCGGACGATCCAGAGTGCCTCTGGCGCGCCGGACTGCAGCTTGGGCGACCGAGCGTATCCACGAGCGACTCGAGGGTACTGGACGGCAGCCGGGGGGAGCAGAGAGCGCGTCCGATGGCGACTCGAGGGCGCCGCCGGACCGCAGCTCCGATGGGAGAGCGCATCCGACCGCGACTCGAGCGCGCCGGACACGCTCCGCTCCCTCACGAAGACGGGCGCGTCGAAGAGCTTTTGACGGTGGGTTTGCTTCGATGGTATTGGATCCGGTTTGCAAGTTGCAGATCTAGATGTGGATATTGGTGCGAGTTCTAATGACAAGTATGTTTTCGGATTGCAGATATCGGACTCCCGAATTGGGAGTCCAATATTCGCAATCCGGCGTTTCAGGCTAGGACGCTGGGTTCCCGCGTCCAGTACGACTGCAGCACACGATGCCGCGATGGTCCCGATAACGGCGCCTACCCTACTGAAGACCACCCGCAACCCACCGCGACTTCGGCATACAACGTCACTGACTAATATTAGGGTATTTTATGCGTTTGACAGCAGCAATGGCAGCGGCAGAAGACAACACACCGGCGGCAGCCACTCCAATTACGAGCGATCCCGACTACAGCTGTAACAGCAACAGTAGCGAGTCGCCGTGCGCCATGAACGCTCCGATCGTCTTGAACAGCGGTGGGAGCGGCTCCAACACCGGCAGGAGCGACCACGACAACCGCAGAGCCTGCTCGCCGGGCGCTATGAGCGCTGCGCTCGGCTCAACAGCGCCGCAACCGGCTTCGAGAGCGGCGACAGCGACTCTGACAGCAGCAGGTGCGACTGTAACAACTCCAGGAGGAACGCCAACAACGGCAAGAGCGAGTAGCCAGATGCTATTATCGCTGCGCCCTGTTCATCAACAAGGTGCGATTATTGTGGCGGGTAGTTTCAGCACTAAGAGCGCGTCTGGCAACTCCGAGAGAGACTGGAGTGGCTCGGGCAGCGACCCGAGCGGCATTAATGACGTCAGCGGGAGGCAGCAGCAGCATCAGCGGCGGAGAATTCGGACAGTAAACTGTCAACCACTACAGGCAGAGCGAGTGAGGATGGTGCGCTTTCGCGATGGCCGTCAGAATTTTGCATACAACGATGCGTCACGGGGTCACGTACTGAGCCAAAGCGACAAGGTCCGTTAATGCCGATGGCACAATGACGTGGACGTCATAAAGTGCATACGGCTGACCGGCTACGGAAGTTTGCACGCGAGTGAAAGCGAATCGGGCCTGAACTAGCGGCAAATATGGCGTGAAACGTTTTGCTCCAGCTAGTTACACGCGGTGCTCAGCTCACATCTAGCGAGGTGCCGGATCACTCTGGCTCCTTCGTATTGGGGCGATTGTGCCCGAGAATTGCGGTGGCGGTGCTGCTAGCGACAGTATAGCCCAAACACCAGCACCAAAGCAAGACACGGGAGAAGCACTTTTGGCGAGTTGTCTGAAGCTGAAGCGGTCGTCAACGCTGGAAGTCGCCTTATTTATGCGAGAAGGTACTGAGCCCTCAGCTCTTCTGCCCAAGGTGGGAAGAGATCGGTGATACCCGGTCCTCTTCATTCACCTCCAATGAGATGTTGGCTCGAAACAGCGGTGATTCAGCGCTGGTAAATCCCTCCCCGCGATATGGTGAATTCTTCGGTGGCTGTCAACAGCAGAGCAGTTTGCCGTATGCCAAAGCACTGCGACAGAGAGATGAAGATACAGCATCAAGAGTGATTCGCATGCTTCCTGCATGCCCAGTTTATCCGCCGTGTCCTTTTCTCAACGCCTCTGGTGTTCCAGTCTCAAAAGGCGATTCTTCCAGCCCCATCACACCCGAGTTTGGCCTCGACAACGCTCCTTTCTCGGTCTTCGCATCTTGCCGCCTTGTTCGTCTAGAAGAAGGGCATGCATTATATGTATACGACGCCACGTCGGCGGCGGTGCGGCGCGATATATTTGTACGCTTGGCGGGGCGCAAAGCGGGACCGAAATAGCCGCCGGGGGTCCTTTTGACCGCGGCGGCAGCACTGCCGGCGGAGCAGTTTCGCTGTCGGGAGCCACGGACGGCGAGAAATAGCTACATGGGGCAGTGGTGGCCGTGTCGTGATCGTGATAACGCCGTCGCCTTCGAGCCAAAAGCGATCAACGCAGCGCGAGTGAGCCTGAAGCAAGCGACTGGGGGCGACTTACGCTCTGTCGAACCAAGAGCGCTGCTGTGAACGAGCCTGGACACGCAGCCAGGCACTCGATTGGGCCTCGGAACGTGGAGGAATTGACTCATGGGCGGCGCAGCGTCGGTCGATAGCTCGAGCAGTGATGCGTTGACGATCCAGAAGCGGCCACGGCTAGTGACGGCCATTATGAGCCTGACCAGCAAGCCGCACCACGCGCCACTGGTGGCTGCCAAGACCCAGTGGCGCATCGCGCAGCCGTACGGCGGCAACAACGGTGAGCCGTCGACCAACGAGCAGGAGCTGCTGCACATGCTGCACGACCCCGTGGGCCAGAAGCACATCGGCACGTTCGCCAAGAAGATCCTGACGTCCGAGACGTTCTTCTGCTGGGTCGAGATCAAGGAATTCCGCGACGCGCCGTCCCTCGGCTACCGCAAGTCCATGGCCAAGCTCATCTACAAGAAGTACGTCAAGGACGGCTCGCCCATGGCGCTCGGCAGCATTACCTCGGAACTCAAGGCGCTCTACGACGTGAGTTTGGCAGCGATTACTCAGCTTTGAAGCTTGGAACTAATTCTTGTGTGATCTGCGCGTCGTGTGATAGAAAAAAGTCGGCGAGATGGAGAACGCAAGCGCCCACCCCACCGGACCGGACTTCTTCGACCCGCTGATGGCCAACATCGTGAGCGACATGTGCCAGAACACGTTCCTGCGCTTCAAGGGCACGGCCGAGTACGACGCGTACAAGAAGGACATCAAGAACACGTACAACAAGGTCACGGTCGAAGACTTTGAGTACCTCGAGCTGCTCGGCAGCGGCGGCTTCGGCCGCGTCGTGCACGCGCGCAAGAAGTCCACCGGCAAGCACTACGGTGGGTCATTGGTCGGTCTCGTACGTCTCGTGTCCAGTCGACTAACTCGTGTTGTACGTGCAGCCATGAAGATCCAGCTCAAGACGGGTCTGCTGGACGAGCACCACGATCAGCTGGGCCAGATCACGTCCGAGAAGGACATCCTGCAGATCTGCCACAACCCGTTCGTGCTCGACATGCACTACAGCTTCCAGACGCCGGCGCACGCCATCATCGTGACGGAGCTGGTGCGCGGCGGCGACCTGGGCGACGCGCTCAAGGCCTCGCGCGACGGCTACCTGCAGGAGGACCGCGTGCGTCTGTACGCGGCCGAGATCGGGCTGGCGCTCAACCACATGCACGAGCTCGGGCTCATCTACAGGGACCTGAAACCGGGCAACGTGCTACTGGGCGAGGACGGGCACGTGATCCTGGCCGACATGGGGCTGGCCGCGGGCTTCAACGCGTCGTATCTCAAGCGCGACGACGACGGCGAGTCGTACCGATATGAGCCTGTGCAGCCGCGGCTGACGCGCCGGAAGACGACAGTCGGCACGCGCGGGTACATGGCGCCCGAGATCATCTCGGGCAAGCTGGTGAAGCGCGACCAGCGGCCAGGGTACACGTCCGCGGTGGACTTTTGGTCGCTGGGCGTGACCATCTTTGAGCTCATGTGCGGCTTCCAGCCCTTCAGCGTGTACTCTGGCGGTAATTTCTTCCAGGAGGTGGCCAACGAGGAGATCTTCCGACTGTCGCCGCGCACGCAGCACAAGATCGAGCTGCAGAAGATGGCGCAGGGCGTGACGTTCCCGCCGCACCTGTCCAAGAACGCGCAGGACTTCCTCAAGCGGCTGCTCGAGGTGGGCGTGGAGCAGCGGCTCGGGTGCCACCCGGAGAAGGGCTTCACCGAGTTCACGGAGCACCCGTTCTTCGAGTCGATCGACTGGGAGAAGCTCATCATGAAGCACATTGAGCCAAAGTACAAGCCCTCGCTGCCGCTGCTCTCCGACAAGAAGATCTACAACTCGTACGAGCACATGATGTCGCACTTTGACATCCGCGACAAGGACTTCATTCGGCGTACGTCTCTGTCTGATTGCCTCTCTCTCTCTGCGATGGTCACCGACTGACGTGCTCTGTGTCAATGCCTGATGATAGACGACTGGTACGCGAGCCCGGACCCGGAGATGCAGAAGCACTTCGACTCGTGGGACTACATCTCGCTGTCGACGCTGCGCGCCGAGCTGGGCATCGCCAAGGAGCTGGACGAGACCAACATCCCGTACAAGGTGCTACAGCTCACGGGCGAGGACTTCAAGGCCAAGCCAAAGTCCTCCCGCGCCGTCTAAACGCCTGAATAGATAGACAGATATCAATCCGGCGCTATGATATGCATACAACATGCTTCTGGTCCTTCCTACTCGTGCACATGCACCGCAAAGAGATGGAGTGGTGTGGGGGGAGACCTCAGTCAAGAGTTTGATTTCTATGGAAGAGTTATCGTTCATCTGAACTCAGTGTGGTGGTACAATTATCGTCATCGGACGTCCCCAGAACAAGACATGCAACACGCAGAGCACATGTAAAGCGGCAGCGCGCACAGGAAGAGATCAGCGATTCCTCAGGAAAAAATTAGAGTATGTTAGCGCCTCATAGGGAGCGACAAGCCCCCTCAGCAGCTACGTGTGTTTTTTCATCCTCAGAACGCGCGCAGGAGCAGGGAACAACAGCGAGAAGACGCACAGACGAAAGCTCAGCTCGGCTGTGACGCTGAAGCCAGAGAGGGCGGCCACGCCGTGGCGCAGCAAGAAGGAGAGTGAGCGATGGAGAGAGGAGGATCGGACGCCGGAGGTGACGTCCATTCGAAACGAGTGGCCGCCAGCCAATCCGCGGGTTCTTGAAACCCGGACAAAAAAGGGGAAACCCGGGTCGATTTGACCCAGGTAGGTGGAAGCGGGTTTCGTGGGTCCATCGGACTGGGACCCGTGTTCTACCTTGGCGGATATTTAAACTTATACTCAAGCGCTGTCCGAGCAGATCTAAAGTGAGGCGACACTAGGGCAACCCACAACCTATAAATATAGGCGCGGCAAGCTGCCATGACGTGATGCACGGTCGATTTTAGGCGCAGGAAACCAGGTTAATCGCCGCTGACGTGGACGTACGTGACGGACGGACAGGGGGCCGATGGGATGGGCGCGTCGTGGGCCAAGCTCCATCGCGGCGGCGTGTCCAAGAAGGAGGCCTTCTACCGCACGCTGCGGGCGAACGACGAGCTCATGCAGCAGCTCAAGGGCGTCGGTCTGGAGCAGAAACAGCTGCACGAGCTCTACCGCATCTTCAGTGCCATGGACAAGGGTGAGACGCGTGCTCTTTGGTCGTTTCTGTGGGGTTCGACCAGGTCTAACTGATGCCGTTGTGACGGTTAGACCACTCGGGCGAGATCAACATGATGGAGTTCTTCAACTACATTGGTGCGTCAACGCTGCATACTACTAGTTGTGAACTTCACCGACGTCTTATCCGTGCTCTGGAAGACAGACCTGACGCGCACCCGCTTCTCGGAGAAGGCGTTCGCAGTGATGGACAAGGACGGCAGCGGTGAGGTAGACTTCCTCGAGTTCGTGCTGGCGGTGTGGAACTACTGTTCGTTCAACCACTCGAGTCTCGTGCGGTTCGCGTTCGACCTGTATGACCTGGATGGCAGCGGCGAGATCGAGCGCGCCGAGGCCGCACAGTGCATCCGCGAAGTCTGGGGCAGCGAGTGGGAGAACAGCAGCATCGCGCAGAAGATCATGGCCAAGCTCGAGTTCATCATGGAGAACACCACGAGCGGCCGGCTCAACGTCACTCTGTTCCAGGACTTTGCCATGCGGCACCCGATGCTACTCTTCCCGGCTTTCCAGCTGCAGACCGAGATCCAGCAAAAGGTGCTCGGCCAGCGCTTCTGGGCGCAGGCGGCCAAGCGCCGCGGGACGCTTAACCCGCAGGACTTCAGCTGGGGAAAGATCGAGCAGGCGGCCAAGCTGTCGCACACCAACTCGCGCAGCCTCCTGGACGCGATTGAGACGGATCTCGGCGAGCAAGTGAGCGAGCATCTGCGCTCGAAGAAGACGGGCAACACGCGATCGGCGAACGCGCTCAAGCGGTTCTCAAGCAGCTTCTCGGTCACGTCGAGTGTCGGTGCGAGCATCAACCAGGGCTCGACAGATGCAATCACAAGCGACGCCGTGACGTCGATCACGACGCTCAAGTCGACCGTCGAGCCGCTACGACCGACGCGGCGAAGGTCCAAGGCGTTCACCAGATTAGCGCCCAGGTCGAAAGCTAGGAATGAATCAGGACAACTCGTCGTAGAAGACATGGAGCGGTAGGTCATTGGCAGCAGTCCCATTGTATACTATCAATTCAGCAGTAGAGAAGTCTTACACTTGCTGTTCGGGCTCATAGTTGGCATCATGCGGCTCGCCCGCTGCGTTGGGTCCACCCAGTAGCCTGCGTTGATCTCTTGTCAGGCCGTAGAACTGACGGATGACCTGCTCGTCGGCCATGCGCTGTCGGCCTCGGAGCGCCGCCCTGACACCATCCAGCTTCCCTTGCAGCACCTCAACCGTCGCGTCCTGGCATTACAACGACGCCTAAACCGTTATACTAACGCCAGAACATGACGATTCTATAGCCAAAGCCCTCATCTCACCTGCGCCTCGATGCGCGCGAGGACGGCGCTGGATGCATTCAGCAGGTTGCCGGCGAGCAGCTCAAGCGCCTCGCGCGCTTGGCGCTGCGCCTCGAGCACGTGCGCCTTGGCCACGGGCTTCTTGGCTGCCGTGAACGAGTCCTGGTACAGTGCTGCGAGCTGCCGCAGGTACGCCGCGCTGAGCTCGAAGCCCGTCCAGACGTCGCCGTCGCCGTCGCCGTCGCCGTCGCCATTGTTGTCGTTCGGCTCCATCGTTACTATTATACTATATCTGGCGTATTGTATGGTGCGCGCGTGGGTTGAAGTGGCCAGTCGGTTCAGCGGCTTTTCATCCAATCATCCTATTTCCATCTTATATTGACCAATCAAGGGTCCGTACTGACCTTCAACGCCTCGACTGGTGCAGTTCGTACTTTAGCGGGAGCTCGCCCCCCACAAGATCGTACGGTGACAATCACTCTCGCTTTTCTCTCCGGATTGTAAAAAGGGGAAAAACGCCACTTGCCGAGAAAGAACGGGGAAGAAGAGCGAGCGGACCTTGGCGCGTGCTTCTCTCCCCCTTGATACCACCGCCTTCCCTTTGCTTAGCTGTCGCTGCTGCTGGTTTCCAGGCGTCTCCGTGCGTGGCGAGAGCGTGACGGGGAGGCGTGAGGCGGCAGAGTTACCGACGAGAGAAGAAGAAGAAGGCGCGTGGAGAGTGAGGTGCGAGCGTTTATCGGTGGATTTT
This sequence comes from Phytopythium ostracodes, assembly GCA_023337975.1. Classification (NCBI taxonomy): domain Eukaryota; phylum Oomycota; class Peronosporomycetes; order Pythiales; family Pythiaceae; genus Phytopythium; species Phytopythium ostracodes. The sequence goes on from JAADXW010000113.1 coordinate 32,268, forward strand.
CGGCTGGAAGGAAGCAGGAGCAGAGGCGAGCATGAGCGTGAGCCACCGCGGGCGACAGGCGCGGCTCTCGCGCCAGGCGAGCGTCATGCAGGAGGTGCAGAAGACGCAGGACAAGGACTCGCTCGACGGCCGCTACGCGCGGCTGATGGTAAGGACGGATCTTTCTGCGCTGTAGCGTTGCACACGACGAAATGCGAAGATCTGACGCTTGTCTACGGCTGCTGGTGGGGATGACAGGGCGAGCTGTCGGCGCTGTGCGCCAACCGGGAGAACGTGCTGACGGCGGACTCGCTAGCGTTCTTCGCAACGCACGGGCGGGCCGAGCCCGTCAAGCTGGAGCGTGAGCCGGACCGCAGCGTGCTGGACAGCCTGCCCAAGGCCGCCGGCGCGGGAGCAGACAAGGCGGACGAGCTGCTGAGCGCCGATGCGGCGCGGCGCCAGCGCGTGGAGGAGCTCACGCGCTTCTTCATGGAAGCCAAGTCGGACATTGAGTTTGCGTTGGGCGGCAGCCGCGACTTTCGCGACCTGAAGGACAAGGAGAAGGACGGCGACAGCCAGCGTGATGACGACCGTGAGACGGAGACGGGCGACGACGAGGACGAGGGCAAGGTCGACAACGACGCCGAGGACCCCAAGATCCAGATTGCTAAGCTGCACTCTAAGCTGCTGAAGGAAGCGATCGACAACCGAGTGTACAACGTCATGCTGAGCCAGATTCGGGAACAGGATCCGGCGCTGTACGGTGCGATCTTGTGCCACCCGCTGATCACCGGCGTGGATCCCAAGAAGGACAAGAAGAAGAAGAAGAAGCGGAAGGACCGAGAGCGCAAGGACAAGGCCCAGCAGCCGACACAGCCCTCGAGCTCCATGCTCTCGCCGGACTTTGCCGCGGAGCCGCTTTCGCAGGAGGAGATGGCGCTCAACGTCAGCCGGTTCGTGGCACGCAGCGTTGCGGAGGGCTCGATGCAGGGCCTCCTGCTTGCGACGAAGCTCGTTTTGTCCTTCCTGAAGGGTGAACGTGCGGGCGCTGAGTCAGGGCCACCAGAGTTCCCGCTTGCTTCGCACTTGCGCGTCCTTCGAGGAGAGAACCCGCCCGCATATCCATCAAAGTGTGCCTCATCGACAACGAAGCAGCCTACTACACCTACGACGGGTGAATCGAGTGCTGCCGACGCGCAAGCTAGTGGCTCTCTAAGCGCCGCCGAAGCGGAAGCGGAATCTGACTTTAGACGCGTGGTCGCCGCGGTTGAGTCGGCTGGAGAAATGGACCTAGACTCCGACAGCGGCTCGCTGGCGAAGCTTCGCGCCCGTTTGAGTCGGTTTGGAGACGCCGGCGACGACGAAGATGATGACGAAGATGACGACGATGATGACGATGACGATCAAGGGAATGATCAAAACAGCAATGGCGAGGAAGGCGTCGATGAAGACGCGCTTATGGCGCGAGCTATTGCGCTGTCGCTCTCGCCAGAAGTGACGCTGAAGGACGCAGATTCGACGGATGCCGGCGCTGACACCTCGTCAAACATGGATGTGACGACGTATCCTCCAGAGCCGAAGCCGCGGCCTCCGAAGTTTTCGATTGAAGAGTTACTGGAACTCAGCCCCTTCCAGCTCCCTCCAGTGGACGCTATCAGCACCGTCGATGGAGTGGGCGTTGCAATGCTGCTGCTCACTCAGGTGAACAAGATGTGTCTGGAGTACCTGGAGTCATCTCGCAAAGGGATCCTTCCGAGCAACTCGCCTGTGCAGCCCCATCCGCTGACGTTTATGCTCATCAATTCTCTCCTGCTCGACTTCCATCACGCGCAAGAGAGGCTTCCGGGGTGGGCGCGCGACTTCGATGCGCGCGCGAAGTGGAATTTGTTCCGATCTTCTTCGCTCTTGACGCTCTTCCGGGTATTGGAGGCGCACTTCTTCCACATTGAAGTCATTGGAACAGCGCCTGCTTCAGTCGGACTGGGCCACATCCCGAAGTCTCGGTCGAATCAAGACGAGGAGCCCAGCACGGGGCTCAACCCACTTCTTAAAAGTTTGAAGTCATTGATTTCGGGCTACATCGAGCTGGAATCTGCCAGCTACAGCTCAAGTGGCAATTCATCCCGTGACGTCGTCGGAATCATTATGCAGGAGTCATCGGCATTCTCTGCAGCGGACGTGGAAGGTGCTGCTGAGTATTATTTCGCGCGCGTTCGAGAGGCTGCAACTGCTGCGTGGGTCCGAGGTGTGGCGATCTTCTACACGACTCAGCAGGAACGGCACAAGATGTTGGCGTCGAAGCTCATGGAGTGCCTCAAGTTGCTGCGCTCCCGCGAAGGCAGATCGAACTGGAAGTTCTACCAGCTCGATCTTCTGTGTGCTAGACTCGCATTGCCCGACCTCGCGCAGAGCTTTGTGCCCAACTGTGTCGATGTCGTGGAGCATGACGCCGCGGGTGAAGATGTACTGAGCCACAAGAGCCCTGGTGATGCCGGCAACGCTTTTGGCAAGACTGTTGACGACGCGGCCCTTCAGAACGCAGCGTTGAAAACTGGGAAGTCCAAGGCGAAATGGAACCCGACTGTTATTCGCGCTTCACTCGAGGCTGGGACGCTTAGTACTCGCTGCTTGTTCGAGTACATCGCTGAGCATGGTCCTACTGGGCTTTTGGAGGCGACTGGACTGGACAGCACCGGTCCGAGCGATGATCCTCGAAATACAGAGATCCTGGCGAACGCGTACGATCAGATGTGGGATACTGGACGCAAACAGCAAGTGGAGGCCCTCGAGTGCATCAAGCGACTGCCTGGCGTGATTGATCTACTTCGCGAGAGCGTTCTCTCTGCGAAATGGCCAAAGTTTTCGTTCTCCGAGACGTACGAACTGGTGCACGCGCCACTTTTGCCCGTCCTCGAGAAGCGTCAGAGTGCAGATATGACGACCGCTTCCAACTCTCGAGTTGTACTTCTGCGTTCTCTTCAGGACCTGATGGTCCAGCGACTTGGCGGGTCCCGGGGCGACGAGCTGCCGGCCCTTGAGTTTGATGCGTCACGATGCGCAGAAACGATGACGCTGTCCGACAACAACCAGACGGCAAAGCAGCACACGGCAAAGCAGTGGGGAATGGTCATGACAACAACTGGCTGTCCGCCGAACACAGGCATTCACGAGTGGGCTGTCCGTCTTGACCGATGCGAGAAGGGCCACATCTTTCTGGGTGTCTGCACGCGCGATGCGTCTGTCGCGACGTACGTTGGTGGGGACCGCCAAGGCTGGGGTCTAATCGGCACTCGCGCGTTGTGGCACAACCGCAGCAAGGTTCGAGGCGACTACGGCGACGGCTTTAGTACGGGAAGCCTTGTTCGAGTCCGTCTCAACACCGACAGCGGCGCTCTCTCGTTTGGCGTGGACGACAACGACTGGGGTATCGCTTTCGACGGGTTGACGCAGCACGGAACGCTGTACCCCGCTATTGGCCTGTACCAGCGCGATGACCAGGTTACAATTTTGCCGGTTCAGGTTTCGAATGAATCGACCGTCCAACCATCGAAAGGGGCTGTCGCGATGACCAAGGGAATGGCCATCCCAGCGGTGTTGAAGCCCTTCCTTCACCACGCAGGCATGCTGCTGGAGTCTACGTGCTCTTTTCTGTCGGGGCCATCGTTCACCAATCTTGTCAATGCCTCAGAGCGCCAAACTCCACTGGACGACGAGCAGAAAAACATCATTATTTGGAAGTCAGAGGAGTTGATCGAGACGCATCCGCTCCTGCTGCCGCTGGTGACGCCGCTGATCAGCTCGCTCGGTTTGATCCGGAATTACCACGGTCTTGCATCAGTTCTTGCGATGCAGTTCGTCCCGTGGAGCATCAAGATTATGCAAAGCATCGAGAACATCGTTCAAGCACTGCGGTCGCTCAGCTTGTCGCGGGAGAACGACGACGGAGTAGTGAGCGGCGATCTGATGCTCGACGTGGCTGGTGAATGGGAGCTCAAGAGCATGGCTGCAGGGAACATTCCGGCGCAGCAATACCAGTTGACGATCACTCAAGAGAAACACGGCGTGGTTCAAGGTCGGAGCAGCGGGTCCTTCACGACCGTGACGTTAAACGGACTTGTTCGCGGCACGAAGGTGTGCTTCCTAGAAAGTTGGCGCCAGGGTGGCACTTGCCTCGTTGAGGGACGTCTTCGCGCAGACAGCGTCGAGTTCAGCGGCACCTACGAGGACGCCAAGAGCCACACGAGTGGCCACATCATCGGACGCAAAATCCAGCCGGGCGCTAGCAACGTGGAGCTCGCGCACCGCCAGCAAGTCAGCAGTAACTTTGTGATTTTGGAGATGGCGATTGCGAACCTACTGGGGTACTTCGGACACGCGCTCATGCACGCGGAGCGACAGGATTTGCTTGTGGAGAGCGTTGCTGCCGCCTCCCCCGCGCCTTCTGACTTCCCGGTGCTTCCTGACGGCGACTCGTCGAGCTCACTGGACGAGCCCAAGATCGCGGCATCGGAGAGTTCAGCCAACGAATATGACGAGTGGGTCGGGAGCAGCCTTCTTTCTGGAGGATTGCCGTTGCCGATTGTTCAAGCGCATCTGAAGCATGTTATCACTCAAGTCGCAGACATCACGGGAATGAATTCTAGCGCCCTCGCGACAGCAATGCCGCGTCTCAACGAAGCGACAAAAGCTTGGATGCGCGCGGTCGAGCCGAAGACCGTTTCAGCGCCATCGGCAGCCCGTGAGGCGACGTTGGCGACTTCATTTCGAGCGCCGGATGCGTTTTTGGACGATCTTATCAACAGCCGGAACGAAGCAGGCATTATCGATCGCTGGGTGTCGAAGCATGTGGGCGAGTCGCCGTTCGTGCGCCTTGGCGGAGAGCCGATGAAGATTGCGCGTCGCACCATTTGCGCAGCGATGATTTGGCACACAGGCTTCGAGACGTCGATCAGGAAGATTATTGACTCTCCACCGCTGAGCGCCGAAAGCGAGAAGCGACCTAACGACAACCTGATGCACGTGTGGCGTGCGGCTCAGCGTGTCATCGAATGGGCGATTCGAGCGAAGAACTCGATGGGATCGACGTATCCTGTCATCGCGGGCCTTGTCATCCGTAAGGCCCAGTTCCTTCTTGAGATTGAGCCGAGCGCTCGAGCGCTCGCTGCGTCAGCTGCTGTGTTGGCTCTGTCATCTTCGGAGGTGGGAAGCACCAGCGGACAGGCGATCGCGTCATCGAAAGCTGCCGTATATGAGTATGCAGAGCGAATCTGCAGTGAAGTGCTGTTGCAGGTATCGCGGTTCATCGAGTCGCCGATCCGTGTGTCGGTGCTTCAAGCCAAGATGCTGGAGATCTCGACCCGAGCTTTTCTGCGAAGCATCGGCCTAGCTTCGTTCCGAGGCTTTGTTGGCGACTCGGGCGGCAATTACCGAAGCGTCTTGTCTGCGGATCGACATGACACCATCCAGTCGACTGCCGTGTTGACTAGTGCACTGCAGTGGCTGTCCCAGAGCCTGTCTGGCGGGAACAGCCGTAGTCACTCCAACGCATTTTCGGACCCGAACGACTTTGGGCTAGACGCTGTGGCCTTCGCGTCGACGTCGCAGTCATCCGACATTGTTGAGTCGGCGCACTACCTTAGTGGCCTCGGTGGCTGTGGCAAGCACTTGAAGAACGATCTGCGCGAGTCGTTTGAAAATCTCTACGGGTACTTGTGCGGAGCGTTGTCCCGTGCTACTTGGGCAAAGGACTCGGATCTCCAGCTGGTGATCTTGCTCGCGTGGGGAATGATCATTCAGCCCGACGACCATGCGTTCTTGTCGCGCGTCGGTATTTTCCGGGTGCTTCAGACAGTGCTGGACGAAGCACGCGGATCCAACGATGGCGCCACCGATGGCACCGGATCACCGACTCGAAACGCAATTGATGAGAGGAGCATGCTGGCGGAAAGCAAGAAGAAAATCGTCCAGGCTGCGCTCAAGGTTGTCCACCTGCTTGCTGCCCAAGTGGCTCAAGCGGGCGACACGGCTGACGACATTCCTGGAATCTCAGAACTGCCTGCTAGCTCTGCACTTTCGCTGGGCTCGATCCCTTTGCTGCGTAAGCCGTCCGGACCTGAGACTCTGGGCAAGTCGGTGTTTCACATGCTGTACACGGAGCTCAAGAATGCTCTCGAAGATATGCGATCCAGTCGTACAAAGCTGGACGAGGGCGATTTCGTTGGGCTCCCGGTCGACCCGGCGCAGGCGAGTGACCCCAGCACACCAGCGTCAGAGGAAGAGTTTGACGCCGGTCTGAACGACGCCCAGGAGTATTGCTACCAGATCTGCACGCTCTTATACTCTGTGAGCGGGTCGCCAGTTTGCCGGTCGCATCTGTCATCGTCGTC
>JAADXW010000114.1:0-38592 GCA_023337975.1 Phytopythium ostracodes
GACTGCAAGACAATATGCTACATCTCCAGTCCACGGCATTAACTCTCGCCGTAAAGACGATGTTACCATCGGCTTGGCTTCTCCTTCAACGGTACTGAGCACTTGTTCGCGCCAACAGGCAACTACACATCGCCATCGTGAGGTTGTGCAAGTGCTTGTATTTGTAATTTTGGTGCTGCCGAATCAGTGAATCGATAGATGGCAGATTTGAGATACGAACGAAATCATATAAGCCCTAGATCTGACTTCTCTCGTACGACCTAGCGAACTGACTAATTCATTGGTTCATTGGCTTACTCGGTCGACATGTTTTTGTGTACGTGCGACCATTTCGTCGTGCAGACTGCAGTTGAATTGCTGTCGATGTCACGTGCGGTCAGTATATCGTCCCTGATTCATGCCAGTTTCTCGTAATTTACGACGCACGCCCATCCTTCTGCACAACCACGAAATTCCTCTTCGTGTCGTAGTCGGTATATGGGAGCGAATGGATTGATGAGATGATGGGATGTGGTCTCCGGCGCAAGCTGGAGTGCTTGAAATGGCACGAGTTTGTCGGTCGGTTGTGTGGGATGTTGTGTCTTTGTGTTTTTTGTGTGTTTTTTGTGTGCTGATGTGTGTGTATTGTGTGTTTTTGGGTAATTTGTTTTGGTGTTGAAAGTGTTGTTTGAGAGCATAAGTCGTCTGACAGCTTGGCCGAGTGGTTAAGGCGATAGCCTGCTAAGTTATTGGGGCAACCCGCGTGAGTTCGAATCTCACAGCTGTCGATCTTTTCGCATCGTGCTCTCGCCAAAAGAGGCGGCGACGTGTCACGCTATTTGCGCCCAACACGAGCCACCGCAATCACACGTGTCGGCGCGCGTTCGGCCGACGCTTTGGGATGTTTTTGGACGAGATGCGTATTTGGTTGCCAAAGTGGTTTTGGACATGCAGCCCAAACTCACGCATTTATAGCGGTCGTTTACGACGTCTCCACAGGAACCACTTCGGTGGTCATCCGTAAAAATTGGAACGATACAGAGAAGATTAGCATGGCCCCTGCGCAAGGATGACACGCATAAATCGAGAAGTATCGCACTTTTTATGTCACGACGACTCGTCGATCCAAATGCGAGATAGACATCATGGAGGCGCGCGTGCATTCGATAGAGCGATGCATCTTGTATGAATGAATGCGGGTGTGCGTGGGTGGTCTTTTGGTCAGCTGGTTGTTTCGTCGGCACGCCGGTCTCGGGAGGTGACGTGTGGGAGCAGTGTGCGGAAATGCAAGGGCATCAGGAATTGCAAAAGGCAAAAGCTGAGGGAAGAGGGGATCGAACCCCCGACCGCTGGGACTGGAATCCAGCGCTCTACCACTGAGCTATTCCCCCATGCCAACAATTTATCTCACATACCGACGAACAACTAGCAACAGCCAGACACAGCGCTTAGGCCACCTTGCCAGACGTTTGCAAGCCGATGAGGCATAGAGTCGGGCCTATGTTTGGTAGATAGGAGAGGCGATGTTTGTTGTTTTGTTGCTTTGTTGCTTTGTTGTATAGTGTATGTGTATGTTTGTTTGTGTGTTTGTTTCAACAAGCCCCTATAGCTCAGTGGTAGAGCACTCGCTTCGTAAGCGAAAGGTCGGTGGTTCGATCCCGCCTGGGGGCTCTTCTTTTGCTTTTGCCACCTTACACCGCACACATTCCGACACTTGGCCACATCGCTATTAACCAATGCGACTCACAGTTGGTGGCGAGCTTGCCGAACCATCCGCTCCACGAGCTGCAAGCAGCACCAGCATCCAAGTGACTGCAAGACAATATGCTACATCTCCAGTCCACGGCATTAACTCTCGCCGTAAAGACGATGTTACCATCGGCTTGGCTTCTCCTTCAACGGTACTGAGCACTTGTTCGCGCCAACAGGCAACTACACATCGCCATTGTGGCGACCCGCTCTTCCAAAAGCCGGCAGCGAATGTAGAAGCCAAGACGGTTGACGTCAAGTGGCAGCGACAGCAGAAAGTCTAGAAGAGACGCAAACAGCAACACGACGACGAAGGCAAGGAGAGCGTTGTCTGACGTGATGTTATGTTAGTGATACTTTAGAATAGTAGGAGATATATCTGAGTGATAATTCCGTTTAACCTCCAAGCTCGGATTGCCCTACAAAACTTAACTTTTTACGGTGTTAATTGTGTATTTCGAATGATTGGAGGGCAGATTTGAAAAGCAGGGGCCTTGTTTTATATAAATATCCACAAAACCAAAAAATAGTAGTTTAAACAAAAAAGCATCGGTACGCCAACTTCAAACTCCCGCTGCTCATTCAAAATTCCGAATTTTGGTGCGTTCGATAGCTGAAAATGAAGCTAAAAGACTCAGGATTACCGTGGTGTGCGTCGTTAAATAACCTCGAAAGCGCTGTGACGATACTTCTGTTTGGGCTGGACTCATATGTAGTTTGAGATGCATACCTTTCTATCTGTCCCAGAAAATTGAGTTTACGCATCCCCGCAGCTTTTATTCGGGCGGCGTATCCCAAATCAATTATACTTGTGGCGTAGATTGATGGTGAAATGTGGTGAAAAGATGGTCGCTGTTCCAGGCTAGTACTTTTTACATGAACGAGACATCGAAATCCTGGACAGTGCCATGTTTGATACAGGATGAATACTGGTAAGTGAACACCCTGCAAATGCGTTGGAACACGTGGGGAAGATTTGTTCGAGTACGAGAGAGATACAGCAAGATACGATGTGGTGGCTCCGTGAACTTTGACGAACTCGTTCATCACTATGAAGGTGCAGAGCTGGTAGTTGTACCTGCCGAACAACAAAAATCCTGGACCAGTCATGGACAAGTTATAGCATTATCCCGTACACAAATCGGCGTACCGATTGGTCTTGTGGCTCCAATTGATCAGCAGAATCTCGCTTAAGCGGCTATACATCGCCCGCATGTACGCAGTAGACAGAGAGATGGCTTCCTTCTCTCCGGCGTCAGCCTCGTCGATACTAGCGACGATCTCAGGATCGGCGGCAGCGAACTTGGCGATCTCAGCTGCTGTCGACGCGTTGCCGTTTGTGGACGAGACCGAGGAGTAATGGACGCGCACCATGTTGTCCACTCCGACTGGATGACGTTCTGGTCGTGCTCGAGCAGGTAGTCGAAGATCTTCGATTTCTTCGCCCCAACAGTCAGCATCCCGTCGACCCGAGGCTCGGTCCGGTCGTTGTCCACACCACGCGCACATGGGTAGGTGCCGTACGTGTCCGGGGTCACAGGGTGGCTGTGGTCGAACATACCCTTCTTAACCATCAGCCGCCAGCCACCTTTCCGTAGATGCCACTGCACCACGAAGTGAAATGGGCAATCAGTCAGGGGGACGTGCTGCCGCGGACGCTTCCCGGAGCTACGCTCCTTACGCTGCTTTCAGCCGTGTGTACAGATGTACACACGTTGGTAGGGGTCCAAACCCTTTGGAACCAGCGCCGACTTGTCCTGTTGGCCCTTTTTCGTCTTCTGCAAGCGCTCGTTGCGCTCGTCGCGGCTTATCGTCTCCTTGACGGGGAGCATCTGCATCGTGCGCTCGGCGCACTCTTCCAGGTACAAGAGCCACGACGGCCAGTTCGGATGCCATGTCTGAGGGACGTCGACCCGCGCGTCCTCCGCAGCCGTCAGCCAGCCCGGCCGAGTAATGGATTAATCCTGGTCATCGTCCTGGTCGTCGTCTTGACCGTTGCCGCGGGTGTCGGCTTCCTTGTCGTCGTCCTGCGCGCCGTCCGACTCAACCTCCTGGTACTCTTCATCGGGCGCCCCCTGCTCCTCGTCTTTATCCTCGTTGACGGCCGCTGATTCCTCACTCCCGGACGCCGCACTCTCCGACACCGCACTCTCCGACCCCGCGCTACTGGACTCTTGTGTGTCGTGCGGGCTGATCTTCTTCATGCGCTCGGCCGACTCCTTCGCGCGCAGCTTAATCATATCCGCCCGCGCCTTTCGGCTGTGAGGCAGGATCGAACTCGGGCCGGAGCGCAACGTCGATGCCAAGGTCTGCGCAGCGATACGTGGGCTTCGCCGAGCGCCACGCGTAGACTCATCTGCTGGGGTCATGACGGCGTTGGCAGGGCACGTGCGGGCGGTTTCGATGCGGCTGGCGGGGCAGGGCGTGTACGGTCGGGTCGGTTTCAGGGGCGTTGCGCGGCGGTGCGTTCGCGTGTTGGCGCGGCGGTCGTTCTAAGAATATAACCTCTTTCGCGGCGAAATAAATTTATTTTTCTTATCGTGCATGGAAAAATCCTCTTTTATAATCGTGGTAAAATACTGGATACTGTAAAAGATAGGGTAAAATAAATCCTGGCCCCCAACGGCGCCGTAAAAAGAAAGAGAAAGTTTTGTTTTCTATTGTTTGGCCAACATTCGATATAACGGGGCCGCCCCGTTACAAAAATAGGTAGGTCCAGGATGCAGGTCACGACGCGGTCCTGTCATGTCGCCTGCCGGGCTGTCGTGTTGGCAGCTTGTCATTGGTTGTTTCCCTTCCTATTTAAGCCTATCAGAGGTTAGGCCGCTCCCCACAGGTAGCGTACAGGACACCAGAGTTGGTCCTGGTGCATCCTAATTCAAAGTCTCTTTTTCCTTGTTCTACACAAGTACCTCGCTTCCTCCATACTTAGTATAAGTCAAAGTAACGGGCCCCATTCCTGTTACATTCGAAATGTGTATCTATTTGTAAGCACAAGACTAGCTTCGAGGTGGTCAAGGAGGGCGAACTCATCTCGTTGTTGCAAGTTTTTCTTTATCAGAATGACAGGCATAGCACAAACGGTGCAGAACCAACAATGCAACTCAGTAATGTTAGGACCGAAAGGTGCGAGTCCCGTCTCGATTTTTGTTTATTCTTTTGCTTTTGATTTACAGAGATCAGCGTGAATATGCAACGCCTGAAATGAAAAAAGAGAGAGGCGAATTACAAACGACAGGTAAAATCAAGTTATGCAATGTACTGATTTAACAACAAGTGACGCGTAGATTGAGCACTTCAAAAATCCTTAAAAGTGATCTTAATTCAACATGAACCCGACACTGGCCTTACTCAAAAGACCAGTGTTTCCAACAGTTCGCAATTGCTCCGGCACCCACGTCATTCCATGCCGCCTCGCACCAGACCCTCGCATCAGACAATTGCTGCCAGAACAGCAATTTTGTACAGATTCTCTAACGATCCACTCAGGCTGTCGAGTGCGTGCACAAACTTCTGATGGAGAACTTCGCGCTTGATACAGTAGATTATCCCTTGGTCCATTGGCTGGATCTTCGCCGTCGTGTTTGACGGTAGCCGCCCGACCCGGACGTTCGTCAGCGGCAGCATCACCTCGTGGTGAGAGGATGTATTGCCGACGAGCAGTAATATGTGGCGGCCAGCGGCCAGCATCTGCTCGTCAACACCCACCAACCATTGCTGATACATCCAGGCTGTCATCCAGCCCTCTCCGTCCCAAAGTACTGCACCCTCGACGGATTGTGCTTGTGCCAGCGGGGGTTGGCGGCCTTGCCCAGGAACAACAGTGGAAGCTTGTCGGTGCCGTCAGCATCTGCACAGACCGCCATGGTGAGCCGCGACTTGTCCTGGTTGAGTGAAGGTGTAGTCTTGTGACAGATAGACCCGGGGGGCGCCGCGTTGTAGAAGAAAGCGGTTTCGTCCATGTTATAAACGTCACATGGACGGAACCCGCCAATGATCACCTTGAGTCGCTCGATCTCCGTGCGCACCTGCTCCAAGTCGACGGAGCTTGACTCGCTGTACGACCGACGCCATTTGTAGCCGTACCGCTGCTGGAGACACCGCAGCCACGACTGGCCAAATCGTGGCTGGGCGTCAGCGGGTATGGGAAGCTTCTCCGCCATCCTCCTGGCGTGGAGGACGATCATGTCGCCCTTCAGCGACACGTTCTCGGCCTCGACGAGCATGATGAACTCGACTACATGCTCGTCGAGGACGAAACGAGGCTCAGCGTAGGCGTTCTTGCGGTTCTGGAGCTCGACGTGCTGGCGGGCGAGCGACTCCTTCGCCTGCAGAATGCGCCCGATTGTCACTTGTTGGGACTGGCGGGAAGGGCGAAGTGGGACTTCACCCAGTCAGCGGGCTCGTTGTACGTGATATCGGACGTTTTTATCCACCTCTTGATCACGGCGAGGTTTTGGAGCCGCGTGAGCCGAACGCGCCTGATGAGGGTGGGCTGCATTGTCGTCTTGGGCTTGTTCTTGTGCGTGCAAATTTGGTTGTGAGATTCTAAAGTTCTCGTGCATCCAGTGCACATGCGCTTCTTCGAAGACACGGTCATGCACTTTGGATCGGATATCTTCGCCAAATCTCTCGCCATTTTTTAAAATACCAACTCGAGCGCTGATTGACGGAATCGTATTTGATCAGCCAATCAGATGCACTGTAGTAAAGGCTTGACATAAGCACTTCAGTCGTCAATTTGTTGTCGACTGTTTGTCGAGCTTTGAATCAGCACTGTTGCCCATCACGATGATACAACAACAGTGTACAAAATTGGCGAGTATACCAATTGTATCCCGTTGCATATTCACGCAGATCTGTGTTGCTTATCTTCGGCATCCGTTGTTCGCAACGCTACATTTGAGGGTCCTCACGATTGAAAGTTGAAGATTTGATATGGTTGGCTCATTTTCCTAACTTACTCTCTAAATGTGAGAACCTCTATTTGACGGTCTCACGACTGAAAGGTGAAGAATTGATTTGATTGGCTCATTTTTCTTGAGAACCCCTTTTGTACCGAAAATGATCAAAATGATGTTCCGGCTTCTTGACTAATCTGCAGCTGTCTTAATGTTAGGGTAAGGGGAAAATATTATAATGAATTTTAACTGGTTGAAATACCACTCACAATACCACCGATAGCTCACTGTGGGTGGAACACGCCACCCTTAGAAACGTCCAACGGCAAAAAGCCAACAACGGGCACAGCCCAAGAGGCGATCGAAGCGGGCCGCAATGCCGTCGCGCTTGTCAACCACCGCGGACACGCCGACGTCGAGTTTCCACGCCATGAACGTCGTCGACTTCGACGGGTGTGAGCGCGAGGAGTCGATCGCGTCGCCGCCGCGCAAGAGGGACCAGCAGTTTGGCTGCGAGTTTGACCCGTCCCTGAAGAGCGCGCGGCTGCTGGTGAGTGCGGCGCCAGCACAGCCAGTGCTGTCTTTCGCTCGGTATCTATTGCACCATCTTTCGGATTGCTAACGGACGTGTTCACCGTGTTCGGAATGCCGCTCGGCTGCGAAGGTGCTCCGCTTTGACGCGGATGGCAACTCGGCATTCGAGGAAATGAGCCGCGTGGAGATCCTGCGGATGGCACAAGACGCCGCGACGCCTGTGATCGAACAGCTGAGCTCGGACGCGGCGCGTGAACCCGCGAGAGAGGTTCGGGCGCCCAAGACGCCGTGCCAGACCCCGTACGGCACGATCTGCGATGTTCAGGTATGACATGGCAGCAAAGCGCTTCGCTGATGTCGGTTGCCGGCGAGTCTGACCTTTAACTCTATCATTGTGATGTGCTGTGTGGATAGCGAGTGCATGCGCGAGATATCCGCAAGCTGGACAACGCCTTCTCGGTCTCGAACGAGCCGTCGATCGAGCTCCGAAACCAAGCCATCCTCGTGAATGCCGGTGAGCCGACGATCATTTCTTTGCCACTGCATGCACTTTTGTGAGTTATCACCCGCTAACATTGTGTCAGATCCTATTCGTGCTGTCATTATGAGGAGTGCGTGCCTCGTATTTGTGCCGGATGGAGCGGACAGCCTCCTCCTGATGCTCCAGACGAGCTTCCACAACGTGATGCAACTCGAATCGGGCATCTCTCCATACGAGTTCAAGTAAGAGGGCGCCACCAATTGTCCTGTCTTGGTGCTGCTGTAGCCACGGATGCTGACTGCTCGGTCTGTACTGTAATTTGTCGGTGATTCAGGGCGCTCGAAGCACTTTTGTCAACGCTGAGCCGATACTTTGAGCTGGACTACGACAAGACCGCGCCAGTGGTGACGACTACGCTGGACCGCCTGGCGACAGGGAAACCCTCACCCGGAGAACTGGAGACGCTACGCGTGTTCAAGAACACAATCAACGAGTTCGAGTCGCAGGTTGACGGCGTTCGGCGCGCGCTGATGGAGCTGCTGGACAACGAGGAGGACTTGCGGCTGCTGTATCTGACCAAGCTCTACGAGAACCCGTCTCTCCTCAACGACCTCTGGAGCTTCGACTCGGAGGAAGCCGAGGTGCTGATCGAGAACTACCTCCAGGACATTTTCTCAACCCGCACGAAGGCGAGCCTGATGCAGCACCGGATCCAGAACACGGAGAGCCTGGTCATGTTCAAACTCGACTCGATGCGAAACTACTTGCTCGGCGTGGACATCCTGTTCTCGATCGTGGCGATCAGCATCTCCGTCGGCACCTTCATCGCGGGCATTTTCGGGATGAACCTCGAATCGCACCTTGAGCAGGAACCCGGGTGGTTCTGGGGCGTCACCATCTTCTCCATTGCGTTGATGATCTTGGTCAGCGGCGCCAGCTACATCTTCTTCCACCGCCAAGGAGTCTTTTGAAGATGCGCAGCAACTCGTGCACGCTGAGTGTGAGTGAATATTATTCTAGATGCGCTTTGGCTGTGCTGATGATCATTTTGTGCATTGGCCCATCCATGCTCGACCGAGAAGGCTCATTGGCCGCAACGGTTTCAGCACGTGCGAAGCACGGCTGCGGCCAGGAGCAGCTTTTCCAACAGACTGACTACAGCTTCAAGCGACGCCCGCTCGCGGTCAGTCGCGACCGATCGGTTCGTCCCTTGCTGCCGAGGAAGCGACACAGCCAAGCCTGGTACGAGCCGAGCGATTTAACCTTAAGAACGGCGCTCGCAAGGTTAAATTGCTCGTGGAAAAATCATTTATGAAGGGGGAACGTTATCTCTGTTCAGTACTTTATAATATTGCTCGCAGCTCTCAATCATGTTTGTCAAAATAGAAAATATGCTGATTGGTCTATAATCATTTGTAAACTACCAATATCATGTAATCTTCGACAGTAAGCTTTCATCAACTTGGCGTCACTAATTTGATGAGTGACTTCGTTGTGGTGGCTTGTAGTCGACTTGCAGCTTGGCGACTAAATTTAGCAGCAACTGTTCGTTGAAAATACGAGTTTAACGCAAAAAATACAGGGCAGCTGAAAATTATGCTTGCACGGCGCTCGCCATCAGCCAATCAGCTTCTGCGAGCGTCGGGCGCAGTATTACCCGACAGCCCTACCCACGAGCGTTTAATACGAGCGTAATACGCGAGCGTAGTATCAGCTCGCCGCTCTGTACTTAAATGTGTAGAGATGGCTTAGCCTCAAAACCTCCGCTCGCCGAAAATATATCATTAACAGTCGAGCAGGAGTTTTGGGGTTATATCCGTCTAGTCACCATGCGCTCGTTCCAGGCTTGCTTGCACACAGCCTTCCTAGTGCTCCATTTGCCCGGTTTCCTGCTGCGACCGTCTCGATGTCGTGCCTCAGCAGTAGCGGAAGCGACAATTCAGGAGCCGAGCGCGCCGCAACTCCCTCAATCGCGTTCCGCGCGCCGTCCCCTGGGCTCGCAGAGGCAGTCAAGCAGACTGTTTCGTACGGAGGGTGCAGCATCAGCCCGCGCTCGTCGCTGTCAGCGTACCACCGCATCGAGGTCGGCCTGGAAAATGTCATAAGTGAGCGGAGCAACGTGAGCTCCTCTGCTACTGCTGCTGCGAAAAAGTTCACGTGCCAGTTCGACCCCAGCGTCAAGAACGGCCGCGTCCTGGTGCTCCGATTCGACACGCAGGGCGTCGGCGTGTTCCTCGAAATGTCCCGCTCGGACCTGCTGCACTTGGCCCAAGAAGCGGCGAAGCCCAAGTGCGAGGATGGCGAGGTGCCGGAGCTCCAGTCCGGGTCGCCGCCGATGGGCGCGCAGAACGTGCGCGTCGCGAGACGCTGGTCGGTGCGGCGACTCGCGTTGGACAACTCGCTTGGGCGCCCGGGGTTTGAGAATTTCGGCGTCAACGCCATGTTTGACGTGCAGGTGTGTACATGTGCGCTTTATGTTGCTGGATGCTTTCACAACTTATACGATATCTGACATGATATCTGCCGGGGATTCATGCTGTCAATCTCCAGCGAGTGCACGCGCGCGACATCCGCAAGCTGGACGTGGCGTTCGCAGTGACCAACGAGCCGTTTATCGTCATCCGCAAGCAAGCCATCCTTATCAGCGCCGGTACGCACCGCTGTCGCGCCCATAAGCGGCCGTGGAGCTTCCTAACCTCGCCGGGTTTTCTTTGATGGCGTAGATCCTCTGCGCGCAATCGTGATGCGCGACAAGTGCTTGGTGTTCGTGCCGGACGGGGCCGACAGCCTGCTGACGATTTTGAAGGAGAAGTTCCGAGAGACCACGCGCCAGGAGTTCAACGTCGCCTACGAGTTCAAGTACGTTCCGACGGCCATTAGCTACTGCGTTCATCAATGATGTCTAACTGTTGGTGGGTCCTACGACAACCCCCAGGGCGCTGGAGGCGCTGCTCGCGACGCTGTGCAAGTACTTTGACTCGGACTACGAAAGCACCGCTCCGATCGTGTCGGCGGCGCTTGACAACCTCGTGTCCGGCAAGATGCACATGGGCGAACTGGAGACGCTGCGCGAGTTCAAGAACTCGATCAACGAGTTCGAGTCCCAAGTGGATCGCGTGCGACGCGTGCTGATGGACCTGCTCGATCACGAGGACAACCTGCGCCTCCTCTACCTGACGAAGCTCTACGAGAACCCGACGCTGCTCCGGGACCTGTGGAGCTTTGACTCGGAAGAGGCCGAGGTGCTGATCGAGAACTACCTTCAAGACATCTTCTCGACGAGAACCAAGGCCGGGCTGATGCTCTACCGGATCCAGAATACGGAGAGTCTGGTGATGCTCAAGCTCGACTCGATGCGGAACTACCTGCTCGGCGTCGACTTGATCTTCTCGCTGATCGCGATCAGCTTGTCCATCGGCACCTTCGTGACCGGTGTGTTCGGGATGAACCTCGATTCGCACCTCCAGCAGAAACCCGGGTGGTTCTGGGGCGTCGTCAGCTTCACGCTCTTCATCTTTGTCGCCCTCACGGTGCTCAGCATCATCTACTTCAAGCGGCAAGGCGTGCTGTTGACGCGGACTGCCAAGGCCCACCGCAAACTTGCGTAAGACGAGATGATAAGTGTGAAGGTGGCTGTCCGATGGTGAAGAAGTAAAGCGTTAACGAATCGCTCTGGCCATGTCCCCTGCCTCTCCTCTGCGAAACAAACCTTCACGGAGCCAGCTAGCTCTTGTCAAACTTGACTGCGCCCAGCGTGAACTGTTCGTCGCTGCCCTTCGCCAGAATCTCGCCCAGCTCCGTGCCGATGAGATGCTGGTTCGTGATCTTGATGTCGCGCTGCTTCCGCGGCCGCGACTTCTTCTTCTCCTCCTTCATGCGCCGCTTCATCTGACGGCGGTTCGCGTCCACCTTCGCCTGGGTCGTCAGGCCAGCTTGCACCAGTTTCCGCTCGAACTCCACGCGATCAGTCGGCCAGTGACGCAAAGTGTCTCGCCACAGCTGACGAATGTCATTTGTGCACCCTGAGAGTTGACCAAACCGATTAGGCTCGTATAGCGATATCAACAAAAGACCCGGCAAACCAACTGGCCGACGGACGCACCATGCTTCGCCATCGGGAACTTCGGCCCCTTTTGCGGCAGGTGGTCCCACCGCTCATTGTTCGCCAAGTTACGCCCCTTTGCGTCCGGGAAGGGCTGATCCAGCGGCACGTTGTCCTTGTCAAACTTCAGCAAGAACCTGCATACCGACACAAGTTGAGCAACGCCATCACCCCATTAGTCCTCGACAACGACATTCCACCGCGATGAGGCTCTGAGCTAGCGTACTTGATCTTCTTCGTGATGTTTGGGTCACGTGTTGACGACACGCTCCGCGTCGACATGCCAGCGAATGGAACTGGCCGCGTCGAGCTCGACGTCTGTTGAGCATTCAACGCGCAAAGTTAGCACTCATGACTCCGCACAAGTACATGGTATGGCGAGTTTGCTAGTTGCCGCACCTTCACCGCCGCCGATACGCGGAACCAGTTGTCCCCGACGCGAAGCGCGTCTCCGCGGCGAGCCTCATTCGTGATGTCTTGGCTCGAGTGCACCAGGTATCGGCCGGCCTCGACCGTGGCGGCGCCGGATACGTCAACCAGGAACGATAGCCCGCGAGAATAGTACACATCCGCGCCGGTCTCAGCGTTCTTGACGCAGATGATCTCCCCGCCGTGTGTCAGTTCACGCAGATCGTCCTCGACACCAACGTAGCAGTCGATCAGGTCCTCGATCGGCATGCCCTCCGGGATCTGGTTGGTTCGACACCAGTAGGATAATGACCACCAAGCGGCGAATGGTCAGGGGGTGAAGCATAGGATGAGCGGCCGCGGAGATAAACCACATGAGAATGGCCAGCCTTCATACCCGATCGAGGATCTTGAGGAGCTGCGTGCGGTTCTTAATGTCGTACTTGGCCTTCACAGACGAACGAGGCGGAAATGGAGGTAAGATTCCGTCCTTGACCGGACCGACTCATTGATCTTGCTCCATCACAAGGTTGGGTCCACTCGACCCGATGAAATATCAGCGGTGCTGGCGTTGCTGACGTACCTGGTAGGCGTACTGGTCGCCCTCCACGCGGACCTTGGGGTTATTCTTAAGGCGTTGCTCGACTTGGTCGTCCATCGAAAGATCCTAGAGGAAAGGAAACCGCGTACACCCATGGCTACGTTAGTATCGCCGCTTCCCATTTTCTACCGCGTGCGCGCTCGGCAACTCGGTATGCCGCACCATCGACAAGAGCGAGCGCTTACCACGCCCGTGTGCTGAAAAATGTCCGTCACCGACACCGCCTTGTGCATCGGGATCTTGCACAGGTACTCGAGGATCTTGTAGACCTTGGCGCCGTCATTCTTGGGCACCTGTGATGCATCCACTGTGCACAGCACGACAGGTCAGCCGTCACACCGAGCCGACCGTCACCGAGCTCTCTCTCTCTCCTGCGCCCAAGGCCACCAACTGACGAGAACAAGACGGTACCCTGCGAGACAACCGTCTCCTTGACCGGTGCCTTGGTCGGCACGATCGCGGGCGCCGCCTCCGCCGCCTGCTGCGATCCGTACGCCAAGTTGCGCCACGACATGTCCACCGCGCTTCTTCCTCAAGTCTTTTGGTCGTTTTTGAGCTTCTGGAACTGCGGATAAAGCAGAGTTTTCTGAAACAGTGACATGTCCCTCTTCAGAATACATAGGGAGCTGTGTGTTTTTCAGAACAGTGACTTATCCTATTTCTGAATGTATAGTTGCAGATGGCCATAATACAGAACCCACGACATGACGCACAAGCTCGCCGGGCTCATGCTCGAGTTCCTGGAGGCGGCCGTGCACGAGACGCTGTACGGATCGGCGCCACTGCTGTGCACTCGTATCTGCGCCTCCTTTCTCTGATCACCCGCGCTTTGATGCCCGTTAAGCTGACGTTTGTGTGCTTCTTGCGCTGCCATTTGACCCGTAGGTTCTCGTGGCAGCTGTACCCTCCAGGTGCGAAGCGCAGCCCTCTTTTATGCTTGTCAATCCTCTCTATCGCTCTCTCATGCTGTCGACTACGCTCTGTGCTTGTGCGACGGGTTGGCTCGCTTTCCTCCATCGCAGAGTCGTTCCAGAGGGCCGTGCTCTACGATGTCCCCGTGCATATGAGCCGGCACCCGCTGCTGTGCGAATACATCCACTCCATGCTGAGCGGCTGCCACCAATGGATACTCAATGCGGAGCTGGACAAGATGTCGGTCGCCGCGCTGTCCGAGGCAGGTCGGACCGTCAAGACGCTAGTCATTGAGCCTGGGATCGACCTGTCAACCGTTGACGCCGCGGCTGGCGAGCAGCAACTCACACTCCCGTTGCGGCAGCTCGAGGAGGTATTCCGAACGGCGCTCGTGTCGATCGTGTCGACGCCTTTGATCGTTGAGACGGGAGACCCCAGTGAGAAAGCGACGAGCTTCCGCATCCTCGCGCATACGATCGAGGACTCTGCACGGCCGATAACGGCAGTCGATGGCACCGACGCTGGCAACTCGTGGGTCCTCGCCGATCAGGTCTGGCGCAGTGAGCTGGCACAGCGGCACAGCGTATTCCCGGTGAAGACCGCGCAGAGCGCCGACTGCCCTGTCAAGATAAACGTGTACATGAAGATGCCAGAGCGCGGCGGCGACAGAAACCAGAGCTGAGTGTTCATAGAAGCAGCTTCATTTGTATCATGCAACGCGACCGAGGCGACGACCCTAGACGTGGTCCATCGATCGCTCAGTCCCCGCTCTACTGCACAGCCCGTACTGAGGGACTGGAGTGGATGGCTGTGACGGAGCGGTCGTGGCCTGGCCACAAACCGCGCGTCGGATGAGCTCCTTCTTGCGCTGGAAGGAGACGCGCACCAGGGCCGGCGTGTCCGAGATGTTATCCATGAGCAGGTACACGATCAGGATCGCCGCGTGCTCGAGCACCAGCGCGACCAGGAAGCGCGACGAGATGTCGACGCACGAGAAGTCGGGGTTCATGCTGTTGGTAGCCCAAAGTCGAGTCAGCGCAGTCTCCACCGGTTAATAAGTCGCATCCATCAGGTCATGAGCTTATCTTCAACGAGTGCTTACCTGAAGTCTTTGCCGTTGAAGCGGTCCAGCGTCACACACTGAGTCAAGAAGTACTCGAGCTCGCCGGTGCTGACGCAGATCAGGCCGACCACGATGAACACGGCGAGGATCAGCGTGATGAACAGCATCTTCTCCCACTGTCCGATGCTGTTGGCCTTGCGAGGAACAGGGCGCCGCCGGAGGATGCACAGCTTGTAGAAGCAGTTGCGGATGTGGACGACGTTGTTGAAGAACGCCGCCAGCGCGCAAAATGGCCACACGACCGAGAACATGACGACGTAGCCCTGGAGACCGCAAACGACGTACACGGCGTCAAACACCAGCTCTGACAGCGTATCAGGAGCGTCATAGACGTACGTATTGGATCACCATCCGCAGATAATCCGGCTGGGCAGCAGACACAGCAGTTCACCAAACACACGGCTCGTTAGTCTCTCTCTCTATACTCAGGTTCACCGTTGCGGTCCGGTAAGCTTACGAACGCGTTGTACAGCGGGAGGTGGCTTTCTTCGAGAACGTCGTCTGCCGTCATAAAGTCTGGGCAGCAAGCAGCAGACGTGGCAAGTCAACGGGAGTTAGATGCTGCTCCAACATTCCGCAAGGCGAGCAAACAAACACCTACGGCGCCCGTTCTCGAATCCTTCCAACGTGCGTATGGATACCCCCAGCGCTTTCTCGATGTACGGGATGCGAATCGGAGTCATAATTTGCAGCTATAGGTCATGCGAAACAAGGCGATCAGTCAATCATAAGACATAAGACCTTGTCACGTGACATCTTGGCAGAGCGTACCTCGATCTTCTTCTTGAACTCCAGCGAAGTTGCGGGCGTCGACTGCGTGCTGTCCATCGGGATGTTCTCGAACGACGACTGGTACTCTGACAGCGCGAGCAAGGTCTCGGCAGGGTTCGCCCTCATGATCTTTCGCGCGAGCTTCGAAGCCTTCATCGTCTCTCGTCGGAACAAGTGGGGCAGCGACGTGTCGATCAAGAGATTCAGCGCCTGAGTGATCAGCAGCGGCGTCACAAGCGCCGTGGACATGTCGATGATTCCGTTTTCCCAGTCGACGGTCAGCTTGGAGTACTTCAGATTGTCCGACAGCCAGGTCTCCACCTCCTCTCCGAACGGAACGATCACGAAGGCGATGAGGATGAACCACAGGAAGAACGAGATCCAGTTGATGACGAAGAGCCGGCTGATCATCGTCCGCTGGCACTGCGCCTCCGTCGCGTGGTTCTCCCTCGACACGAAGAACTGCAGTAGTTTCACACTCAGCAAGTACACGAATATGTCGAGCGAAATGCCGAGCAGGACACCCTGGACCAAGATGTAGAACCAGCGCCACGTGAACAGCGTCGGCCGCGCCGTGTCGAAGCACGACAGGAACGCGACGCAGTGAGGGCAGTCGCTGCAGACCGGCGCCATCATCGCGGCAGTATACCACTGCACGAAGAACGTGATGCCGAGCACATACGTCGCGATGAAGAGCGCAAACACCGTGAACGTCTGGATATAGGCCGGGATCCGGCACAGCGGGTTGTAGTACGGCTCGCGGAACAGCAAGGCGCCGTGCGAGTCGACGACTTCGCGGTACCCTTGAGGCTTGAACGTGGCGTTCGGGTAGTCGGCCTCCTTGAATAAGCGCAGGTTCCACGCGTCGTTGAGCAGCGTGTTCTTCCTGGTCCACATTTTCAGGAACCATGTCCCCCACACCGTCACCGTGCAGAACCCGAAGATGCATAGCGCCCGCATGTACTCGACCGCGCCCAGCCAACGACACGAGACGTACACAATGGCCCCAGCCAGGCCAGGGATGGTGAGGCACTTCGTGTACAGGAATACGAAGCCAAAGTAGAACGCCACGCGCTCTCCGTAGTAGTAGCGCAGCTCGTTGGTAATCTCATTCGACTTCCACCACCACTGGCCGCACTTGGATAGCAGGATCGAGTTGATGCGTCGGTTGTGCAGCGGGAAGCACGACATGATGATGTCATCGTTGCGGTTGTCGTCCTCGAGAGAGATCTCCGCGCCTGGAGGGTTCAGCTCGGCCGTGTTGGACGTGGAGGAGATGATGCGAGCGATCGTCTGGATGCGCTCGGCCGGCGTGAACTTGCGGTCTTCGTCAAACGTGTCTGGCGCCGCCTTGCTGGTTTCGGCCGCGCCAATGTTGCTCGAGGCGATCAGCTCCTCAATCTCGGACGGAACTTCACCCACTGCTCCAATCTGAAGCCAACGCTCGAGCACAAGGCGGCTCTTCTCGATCTGCAGACGCGAATGCGTCGGCCGCAGCAGTAGGACCATGTACTTCCGGGAGTAGAGCGAACTGGACAGCACCGAGATCTCCATCCCGGCGTCGATGCACCGCTGGATTACCTCCATCTGTCGCTTCCCGACGGCGTCCAGTCCGTTGCGCGCCAGGATGCGCGGTGTCGTGGGCTTGTTGTGCAGGACGAGCGCAAATTCGTACGTGATGGGGAAATCGACGACAGGCGTGGCGGCAACTCCGTACTCGCTTCTTGGGGACCAGATCATGGGCGACGCGCTTCTGGTCTTGGCGAGCGGCGACGGAAAAGGGGAAGGTAGCGGGATCGGCGCCGGGGACGCGCTGTAACCTTCTCCTGACGGCGCAAGGTGCTTGACCAGACTCCCGAATGACTTGGTGTAGGCCCTGCCCCGCGGCGCAAACTCGGCCGTCATCCACAGAGGCGACTCGTTGTAGCTCTTCACTCGGCGGTGCAGAAACGCCCCAGTCGACCGCGGGTCGTCGAAATCCTCGCCGCCGTCATAGCCTCGGCCGTCCATGCACCTTGGCACTTCCAGTGACAACGCGTCGGCCGTCGAGCTGCCGTACGAAGTCTGGATGGACAGGTCCGGCAAGCGCTCGGCCCTTCGTCGGTGCGCTCTCAGAGCAACCGGTGCGTCATCGATCACGGCATCGCTTTCCCAGCTATTTGCGTCGGCGCATCCACTCACTGCGTGAGCACTCCGCGGTCCGTCAAACACGACGTCAAAGCTGCGCGACCGCCGTATCGCTGGGCTGCGAGTCGATCCGTCACTTGGAGAAGAATCCATCACGCACGGGCGACTTGCTCGGGCAGTGACGTCGAGCCAAAGTAGAGCGTCGCGTACAGGTTCGCACGGAGAAGCGACTGAGTGACAGCAACACTGAGGGACGGACCGAGGCGGCGCAATGCCCCACAGGCAAGCCGTTTCGGCCGTGTCAGCGTCGCGCTTCAAAACGACGCCGAGCTTCTTGGGCGCAACCGGTCGCGTCGTTTCGATCGGGCGTGGCGTCCTGAGCAAGATTTAGAGGCACGCCTCTCCGAAAGACGACTACCTGTTCGTTCGACCCGCCAGTCTTCACTGAGGGTTCGCGTTGGTATCTGCATTCGTCGCATCACCCGTTCGCACCATGGACCCGCAGACCGCCGAAGCCGGGGAAGCGTACCTCAACTTGATGGGCTTCCGCTCGCTTATCGAGTGGATGACGGCCGAGGCTCTCTTGGCGCGCCCCGACGACCCGCTCTCGTTCGTCCGATCGCTCCTGGACGAGAAGCTCAGCGAGGTACGAGCGATGGAGCCAGTCAGCAGCGTTACTGCTCGTCTCGGAGTCTCCGGCTCATGTCTTCCTTGCTCGCTGGCAGCGCAAAGCGGGAGAGAAGTTCCACGCGGACCACGCCATGACGTACATCAAGCAGTGCTACGCCGCCGCGAGGTCGGTGAACGAGCTTTACTGCCCCGCCTTGAGCCTCTCACTCACGATAACCACGACGTCGGATGCTTTTGACGCCACACAGCGCGTCCGCCGACGAAAACGGACGCATCATGATCAAGCCGCGCAAGATCTCGTGCGTTCACCGCGCCGATAGACTTCCAGCCGCGTGTATTCCTGCAGACTAACGCTGCCATCGATCGTTTTGTTACGCACTGACGCGTTGCCAGGGCGCCCTCCGCGGTCTCCCAGGCTCCGGCGGGCGTTGGGACGACCGACCCAGCGCTCTTGCGTCGCCTTTCGTACCTGGAGAAGGCAATCGAAGCCTGCCGCCTGATCGGGACACAGCTAGACCCTTCTGAAGGTCGGCACGCGCTCTCGAGTCAATGCTGGACCGCGATAGCATCCCTTGCCTCGCGACTGACGTTCTCGTCTTCGGCGCAGCAACGCGGATCATCATCAAGCAAGCGTGCAACGTGCTGAGTGCGGAGAGAGCCACGTTATTCATCTATGTGCGTCCTTGCGACCACTTCTTCCTGGCTCGGACCTTCTACGAGTGATTGCTGCAGCCATAAACTGATGCTGGTGTGCTCTCTGATCACCTCCCTGAGAGCAGGAGCCATCTAGCAACATGATGGTGCTCAAGGTGTCGGAGGGCGCGGCAGACATTCGCGTTCCATTTGGCACGGTACGTCTGTCTCACGGAGAGACCTCAGGCTGCTGTCGACGCTGACTAATGCGGTGATCTCCGTCTCCGTCGCGGTGTATTCGTGCATCGTAGGGCATCGCGGGCACGGTGGCGGCCACTGGGCGGGTCACCAACATCTCGGACGCGTACGCGGACCCGAACTTCGACTCGCAGTACGACCAGCGCACGGGCTACAAGACGCGCTCCATGCTGTGCGTGCCCGTGCGCAACGCGGACAACAACATCGTGGGCGTCGTGCAGGTGCTCAACAAGGTCGGCGGCGACAGGGTCGGCTTCTCCGACGTCGACGAGGAGATCCTGACAATCCTGGCCGCGCAGGCGGGCGTGGTACTCAACAACGCCGAGACTCACGCGCTCGCCTGCACCGCGCGCGAGCGCGTCAAGGAGGTGCTGGGGATTGTGCAGGACATGCACCGCGACTTGGGCTTCATCTCGCTCATGTTCACCATCTCCACGCGCGTGCAGAAGTTCGTTAACTCGGACCGCTGCACGCTGTACATCGTGGACCGCACCAAGCAGGAGCTGTGGACGCTGCAGGGCGAGCTCAACATCCGCGTGCCGCTGAGCCAGGGCATCGCGGGTGCGGCGGCACTTGAGAACGCCACCATCAACCTCGCGGACGCGTACGCCGACCCGCGCTTCAACAAGGAAGTCGACCAGAAGCACGGCTACAAGACCCGTAGCGTGCTGGCTATGCCGCTGCGCAACCAGTCGGGAGAAGTCATCGCCGTCGTGCAGCTCATCAACAAACTCGACTCGCACGGCGTGTTCACGACCGACGACGAGGAGCTGCTCGGCACGTTCCTGCAGATCGCGGGCCCGATCCTGGAGAACTCGCAGTCGCACCTGCCCAAGGGCACGGCATACGCCAAGGAGGAGGTCGGCACCGAGTTCACAGGGAAGAGCACGCGCAGCATCGACGTGGTCGAGATGAACGCCATCACCGAGAACGACGACGAGGAGGAGACCGCTTGACCGGCCCGCTTGCAGGGCTTCTGGTTCTCGCTCGTAGCTATCGCTTTGATTCGGACAGCGTCAGTAATGACCAACGTTGCATTCCATTCCCATTCCACACCCTTTCGGTGCAACTTCCAATCCTGTAAGAGCAAACTATTTATTGCCTTCACCACCTTGGATGGCCGTGCTTCAGCACGAAACGCGCGTAGTGGGCCATCGACGTGGGGAATGAGATGGAAGAAGATGCCCGCGAGAAGATCACCAGCCCCTTCATTTCCTCTGAAGCCTGTAGTTGGCTCCCCTTTGAAGGACCGCTCGGCACAGAGAGTGCCACCTCCAAGCGTCAAACTGGCAGCAATCACAGCCCCTGCCTTGGAGGAGACAGCTACCGCGCTCCCAGAACCGGACGATGTCGATGAGCGGCAGCTACTTTGCGCGATACACGTTCTCGACGACGGCGCCAAGTCGTCATGCCGGTCAAGCAACCACGATGGTACAAGTCTCGACTCCGAGCTGGCCGCTCAGCGCGCGCTGGGGTTTCTAGTTAAGCTGACGAGCTCCATCGATGGCGAGGAGACCCAGGGAGCAGCTAGCAATGCTGATAGAGCGCGCGCACGGCCCTCTAAGGCCACGGTATGTGCTGCGCGCGTGCTCGGGTGCCTGAAGCGATTCCTCTCGGCGTACAAGGGTTTACACAGGCCTGGCGCCATATCGGCGGGGACTGAAGCCCACTGCTGCGCATACAAATGTCACCAGTCGCTCGTACGTCTCGCAGTACTCGTCGTGCTATTCAACTTGAGTCGATCGCGTCAGACAGCGAGGGCGGTTGTCGCCGAGGGTCTCGATGTGTTTCTGCTCGAGATGGCTCAGGGCGAAGCCAATGCCAAGACACACGACCGCGGCGACTGCGACCCTCTTACCGGTTTTCAGCCGGCAAAGAGCGAGAACGAGTCGCGCCAGCAAGGAGAAGCAGCGGTGGAATCTTCACCAAATCAGCGACTGGAGCCGTTCGATGCCGAGGACTTGCTCCTTCCGGTCGATCCGTTTGACTGGTGCTTTCAGTCATTGAGCGTTGACCTCGTCCGAACTGCAACCGATGCTGGTGCCCAACCTTCATCTCGGCACAGCGCAGATGGACTTGGAGCAGCTTTCCTGGTTCCTCTCGGAGCACGGACACTGCGCTGTCTGCTGGATGGAGTGGTACTGCCCACTGACGAGGTTCAGGAGCACGCTCAACGGCTGGAGTACCCGACACTCATGTGCGGACGCTGTACGCGCCCTGCTAAAAGGGCTGAGAAGCAAAATCCCCGGCGGCTTCCCTCCATCTTCGCATTTCCGAGCGGGAACGACCGCCCAGACCCTGCATTGCCTCGATCGCTTTGCTTCAGCGTAAGTAGGGTCGGCAGTGGCCAAACAAGTGCCGATACACTGACTGACAACGCCTGGCGAGTGGCGCTGAGCACGGAGGCGAGCGCTCATCTCGCGTTGAGAAGCCTCGTGGCACTTGCGCTCCATCTCCCTGAACGTTCGCCGAGGCGACGAGCGCTGGCAGATCGATGCCGACCGCACATCCATACGATCTACGCCAGATTCTTCTTGCATGCCGGCTCTAATCCTGTCGTTGAATGCCAGTCAACAAATGAAGAGGAGTCTCCTTGCGGTCATGACCACTATCGAGCGCTGCCACGACTTCCTCCTCACCAGGCAGTAGCGATAAGCTCGTCTACTCTTGGCCGACTTGCAGCGACAGCGCAGGTCGTCGTCGTCGGAGCCGGCGCACAAGAGACGAACGAGGCGAAGGACGGGCCCTCGCGAGCAACGAAGAGAATGAACCGTTCGGGCAGGACTACCGAACAGCATCCGGTCTCGCCTGATTCACTCTCGCATCGACTGAAAGAGGCGGCAGTACATACGCAGCACGAGCTCGCAGAGTGGCAGTCACAGTCAGCAGCCTCCAACGCCAAACTTGCGTTGAACGAGCGTTTGCATCGCCAGCGCAACATTCGCCAGTCGATCGACAGACTGAAGCAGCTGCGTCGCTCCTTGGCGCGAGGGCTCGAGATACTGCGGACTGGGCGCACGCATCCAGACCCAATGCAGTCCTTCACAGACTGGGTCCAGTCCTTGCCGACCGTCGAAAGCCACGAGCGCGCGCGCCAACTTGAGCAAGAGATGCGGTATCGCCTCGTGCTTGAGCAGCAGTATCAACTGGAAGCGCGGCGACGACGGGAGCACGAAGAGCGAGTTCTCACGGCCGCGAACGACTGCGACGTATCGAACGACGCCGAGGTCGCTGCACTAGCGGATAAACATGCGCGCTTTCTTCAGGTGCAGGCCGAACTGCGCAGGCTGGAAGACATCCTGGACAGCCGCGAGGGTGGAGATATCTCTTCTCAGAGTAGCGTTGTCGACCTTGAAAGGGAACGTGACAAGCAGCGGTCAATGGAGCAGCGCGAACGTGTCGAACGCGCTCGCTTGCTGCAGCTGCAACAACAAGAGCAAGCGGCTCGCGAGCGCGCTCAAATGCGCGGCGAGGATTTATACTTCGCAAAGCGAGCACTTCGACAGCAAGAGCAGGCTCGACGACAAGACGAGCGCGAGGCGGAGCGGCTGCGTGCGGCGCAAAAGCGAACCTTGGACATGCAGCAGCAAAAGATCGCCGAGATGCGCGAGCGCGAGTTCAACGCCAAGCGTGCCGAGCAAGAAACGGAGCGCATGCGGGTCGAGGAGCTCCACTCGCGGCAGCTGAGGTTCTTCATGGCTGAGCAGGCGAAGGTCGAGCGGCAGCACGAGCGGGCCTCACGCAAGCGGATGCAGGCAGAGGAGCAAGACGCGCGCTGGCGATGGGCGCTGCTTGAACGCGCCGCAGCTCAGCGAGAAGAAGCCGAGCGGAAGCGCCAACGCGCCGAGGAACGGCGGGCGCGGCGCCAAACGAAGCGGGGGCAGCGGCGAACGGAGCTGTCCGCTCAAAGCGTCGTAGCCGTCGCTGGAGACTGGGTGCAGTGCTGGGACGAAGGAGGGAGCATCTACTACTACAACTTGCGAACTGGTGTGTCCCAGTGGGAGCCACCAGGAAGTTGCTAAGCGTCGACCAGTTGCTCGTGTAGACCACCGTCCTCTTCCTTGTCCTCGTCACCATTGACACCGCTGGGAAAGATTCGCGCCCCTGCAAAGTCCAAGAACCTTTCCCACTCTTGAACAGCCAGTCGACTATTCGCGAGCTTACTGCGTCGGCTCTCGATCTTGTGCACCATGCTTTCGTGGAAGCTAGCGTTGGTGGCGAGCTTGTGAGCGAGCGAGACGTAGTGGTCGATCGACGTTGCGATCAGGTCGGTGACGCCCATTTCCTGGTAGAAACCGTACGTGATACGCGACGCCCACTGTTTCCCCGGAAGAGCGACGACAGGAACGCCCGCTGAAAAGGCCTGGAAAGCAGCTCGCGGTCGCGTCAGGTGCAGACTTGCGACCACCGCGTCCGCTGTGGCTAACAGCTGCGACTCCTGCTTGACATCCACGTCCGCAAAGAAGTGGATGCGCCCTTCGGTTCCGCTGGAGATCATCCGCGACGCCAGCTTGTCCTTCCACCGCCTCCGACTCGATGCCGACAGCAGAAAAAGATGCGCGCGCTCGTCCACCTCGAAGAGCTTTCGGATTGCTCGGTCGAAATCCGGATGGATGTGCAGGATTGACTGCCGTGCCAGGAATCCATCGAGAAGACGTTGACAAACGCCGTTAATATCAGAAGCATTGGACCAGCGAGACATCAGTCAGAGCCTTGGGGCACGCACCTCGATGCACAAGTAGAGTCGGAAGCCCTCGTCGTCAATGCCAAAGCGCTCCTGAATGGCGCGCCGGATTTGCGCACGGCTCGCGTTTTGCTGCGACGCCTCCGTCAAGTTGTGATAGATCCCCATCCCTCTGCACCACAGACACAAACAAGCGTTGCCGTCGTAAGCTTCCCCCTTCCAGGATGAAACACACCCGTGATGCACACTTACTTCAGCGGGAACACCTCCTCCGTGTAGCGCGTCGCGACACCCGCGTGCTCATACTCGCTCGTGAGGAAGTAGTCGATTGCCGGCACGCCGGACGTGTCTGCGTTCCCCCACCAGGTTGCTTGGACCGGCGCCAGCCGCGAATACGACAGGAAGTACGTCGTTTTGTCCATTCCGAGCTGTAGAGATCCACACGTTGAGCAACGACGAATCATGTCAGCAACAAGGTACCGATACACTTCGCCCACGGCGATGACATCAAGCAGACAAACCTCTGGGTAAATGAGCAGGTCGACGTTCCACGACCTGACTTGCTCGCGAACAATGCGAATGTCCTTTGGGAGCGTCACGATCTGTTTCAGAAGGCAACCGGGCGGTTAGTTGTGAAAGCCTGACCACAAACGGCAAGGAAAGATACGTACGTGGTCCGCAATTTGCGGAACGGAGACGTGCGTTCTCATGGACTTGCTGTGACCAATGGCGAACACGACGGTCTCGTACTTGTTGGCGTCGAGTTGAGGAATGAGCTCGTCTATGTAGAGGCCCACTGCGGCGTTGAAAATGAACCGCGACACAAAGCCGACGCGTAAGCGGCGCGGCCCGATCGGCGTAGTCTGCAGCATTCCGACAGCGACTACTGAGTCAATCGACAGATATCAAGACATCTAGGCAAGGAATGTATCAGACAGCTCACCATCGGTGGGCTGGAGTTGTTCCCGACTCGACTCTGAACGAGTGTCCGAGGGGACATGGGGTACGACGTCACGTACGCCTCGCGAACGATGCCGTGATCGTGGAGGAGGGATTGATAGAGATTCCCAAGCTTGGCTTTGAGGATGCGATTGTTACGATTGTGGGAGTTCATTGGCACTCCAGTAGAGAACGTCAAGCGGATGGCGTCCAGCTCGTCCTTCTCCAAAGTCGACACTGTTGAGCGACAAATGGAGCAGCATTCGGATGTTATAAGCCGGCACTAGCTAGCGGTAATAAACAATATCGCATCCGGCAAACGTGCAAATGCTTACCACTTGCGAACAGATCGTCAATGCGAGCCTCCAGGCCATCACGAAAAGCATCGATTTCCGATTGGGATGCCGGGAGAATGCGCGGGAGAACGGCGGACTGCATGATCATGACTCGTGTGCGTGGGACCGACTCTTCCGGATCTGAGCTGCTTAGAATCTGTTGACGTGCTCAACAGCATTACCCAAACCAGTGAGCCTTTGCGTACTTCCGCCTTGACGATGCGAGCATGACAAGCACTTACCGCCTCGTAGGCGTCCATACTCGCTTGAGTTTCACCCAGCGCTTCGAGAGCATCTGCTACGCTCACCTACAGTGACAAGAAAAGCATTAAGGTTCTCATCATGTCGTACCGACAAAGGAGCCTCCCCTTTCCAGGCAATCAGCAGCCGCACCTTTGCCTCCACATACCCGACCTTGGCCGCCTTCTGGAACTCCATGAGCGCCGCCTCAAATTGACCAACACCGAGCAGCATGTTGCCACGGTCGTGGTGGAACATGGCCTCGTCCGGCCACGTCTCCATCGCTTGCTTCAGACAGCGGTCGGCGCGGTACCAGCCGTCGGTCATCCGCACGAGCTCACACAGTCGACTGGTGCTGTCCTTGGCGTATTTCTCAGAAGGGTAGGCGGCCGCGTATCCCTCAAGGTCACCGCCCTGGGAACCGAGCGTTACGGCTCGGCGATACACCTCCAGGGCCTCTTCCCAGTTCCCTGTAAACTGCAACACGTCGCCCAAGTTCACCGCAGCTTGAAGGCATGTCGGGTCGAGCTCCAGTGCACGCCGGAAGTGCTGGATCGCTTCTTCCGACCGCCGTGCCGACTGCAGCCCACTGCCGAGCGAGTTGTGGTAATTGGCGTCGCTCTCGTTCATCTGGACAGCCTGCAACAGGTGCGGCAGCGCCCTCTTCAAGTCCTTCAGCTGTAGTAGAGCAATCCCAAGCGAGTGGTGAGCTTGTATATGGCCAGGAAACTGTTCCAGCACGTTCTCGTAGATCTGCGCGGCCGCCTCCGCCTGCTTCGCCTGTTGAAGGCGCACGCCGGCGTCCAGCGCTTCTGTGACGCTCATTGGTTGCGCGACGTTCGGCAGGCGGACTGCGACGACGCTGAACGTTCTGGTAGACACAGCGACGATCCTGCCGCGGTTCTCGAACCCGACCGTCACGCCGTACGACAGCCCGGCGACGAGTCCGTCCAGGTCGAACGACGTGTAGTTGTGTCCTTTGCTGAGGCACGTCTCGGGCAGTTCGCTGAGCGGCTCGTCCTCCGCGAGGACCACGTCTGCAGGAGTGAAGACCGTCTGCATGCTCAGGCAAACGCGCGGGTCGCGCAGCCCGCCGCGGAGCAGCTCGGGGCGCACGAGGATCTCGATCTGGACGTCCGTGTTAGCGAGCCGCGCGCCGTTCTGCGGGTACGAGATCTCCAGCACCGGCAGCGGGAAGCCCGGCAGCGGTTCGTTGTAGCCTGGGAGCGACGCCGCACGCGCACGCAGCGCCACTGTATGGGCCAGCGCAGCCGCAGCTAGCAGCACCGCGGCCGACACCTTCATGATCGCCGACGGGTTCTTCATGCTCGGCTTTGATGAGTTTGCTCAGGATACTTGAATACAGCGGTGTATATCCGGTAGTCATCCGGTCCATATATGTATACAAGCGTATAACAGATCCTCTAACAATAGATACCCTGTCGAAATAGTTTTGAAGTTGCCTCCGTTTTGAATCCGCGCCCCGACTGGTCCCCGAGTCGGAAAGCAAAGCGCGCGCTAACAGCAAGCGCGAAAAAGGACGCGGCATCGATCGCTTGGTATGCGCCTGCAGACGGCGGCGGCGCCGGCGGAGGGCCGAGGCGCAGGCGGCGGTGGCGGCGGAGGAGGAGTCTTGGGGGCCGCGCGGCCCGCAGGCCTGAAACGCTCGGGGTCGCTGGACGCGGAGGCCGCGGGGCTCGAAACGGATGAGGAGTTTGAGCGCGCGATCGGCTCGTACGACGTGCGCGAGGTGGCCGACGCGCTGCGCCGGTACCTGGCGTTCGAGCTACAGACGAGGTGCGCTTCCTGTGGCGTCTGGTAATTACTGTATGAGGGCTGATTTTGCGGTCCTCGTCCTATGGGCGTAGTCTGTCGGTCGCGTCCAGCAAGCAGCAGTCGGCGCAGGTGCGGGGCCAGATCTACGAGCGGTTCAACCAGATCCTGGACCGCGTGTTCGGGAACGACGCAGTCTCCAAGCAAAAATACGGCGGCTGGCTCGACTACAGCGCCGGGTCGGCGGCGGCGGCGACCTCGAGCGCCTCTGGTGCCCCCAGAGCCTCGTCGTCATCCTCTTCGTCCTCGTCTGCAGCGACCGCTGCCGGCAAGCAGCGCAAGCCGGCGGCGCGCTCGCTGATTGCGGACGATGACCTGGAAGACTTTATCGCCTCGCTGCCGCCTAACGCACGCGCGATCGTCCGGCTGCTGGGCACGGGCAAGGACGACGAGGGCGGCTCCATCCTGCAGTTCCTGTACCGCGTCGCGCATCCGGTCGAGTTCAAGCTGGAGCTCGACATGCTGCCGGAGCAGTCCAAGATGTGTATCATCGGCCGCTCGCCGGCCACGAGCGCGCTGTTCACGCAGCTGCTGCACAAGCCGCTCATCAAGCAGGCGATCGATCCGCGTAGCCCCGCGCTGCTCGTGTCTATCCAGGAGCTGTTCTTGTTTTACTTTCTGCGCCACCCAGCATCGGCGTCTCACCAAAGCAGCCCGTCCCTCGGTGACACGTCATCGTCGTCATCGTCTACCGCCAGTTCCATCTACGGATCGTCGACACCGTCGATCGGGTTGGCGCCGTCGTCTGGCGCGTCATCCATCATGGGGTCAATCTCGGGCTCGTTCGCCAAGCCCAAGCGCAAGACGGAGCACAGTTGGCGCCTGTTCTTCCACGACGGCATCGCGTCTCTCACCCGAGGGAACCCGTATAACGTGCTTCTCCTGCAGTACCTCCGTGGCTTCCTGCCGGACTCGAACAAGCCCGTCAAGAGCCGTTTCCATGCCAAAATGGTGCAGCACTCGAACCTGTTTCTCCACGCGCTGATCGAGTTCTGGCTGCGACAGAACATGATTGCGTTCACGGACGAGCCCAGTACGCCTGCTGTCGGTGGTGCTGTGCTCGCTATGTCGCCGCTTTCGCTGGGAGTCAAGCTTGCGAGTCCGTTCGCGACGGTGCACACGTACACCAGCTACATGCCGCCATCCGACGACCTGCTCAGCTCGCTGTTGCTGACCATCATCCACTTGCTGTCAGACTCTTTCTATCCTGCGCCGCTTACGGAGGCTTCTGGATCTGGTTCGACGAGTGGGATGGGTCATGCTAGCGGAAGCGGCACGTACTACGCGCACTCGTACGCTGGCGTTAACGCTCCAGGCGCTCATGGTGCTGCTGGTGGCATGGTCCCGTGCCTTACACCGAGCTTGACGGTTCTGCGGCGCCCGTTGTACGAGTTCCTGCGTCTCGTGTTTTCGCGGGCACCGATCGGCCTTTCACCCACGGGGTTCCTCGCGATCACGGATGTCTGGCTCGCATACATCCAGCCATGGTGCTGTAAGCGCTGGGCGGATGTGAAGACCACCGTTTCAGCCCCGCAGGCGAAACCCAAGGACGAAGGGTACACTCCGGCCTGGGAAGGCTATGTCCTAGCCAACTACCACTTCTACACAACGCTGCTTGGCGTGTTCGTCGAGCGTGCGAGGGAGCTGGACTTTTCAGGCACCGATGAGCGAACGGTTGGTCTCCTGGATCGCGTGCTGAATGTGTTTAACCCCGAGCTGCTGGCGCTACTTCGACGTGCTTCGCGCTTCATGGAGAAGGCCCAGCCGTTCGCAGTTCCATTCACGCGAACAAGCAGCAGCAGCAATCTGTATGGAGGGAGTGGTAGCACGAGCGCCCGTGGCTTGTCGCGGCGGCCGTCGACTGTCGAACGCGACGAGACCTTGTCGCAAGCGCAGGGCCAAGTGCTAACCTTCTACTGCAAGTCGCTCGGACTTGACTGCGCGCCTGTTTCGCTGCACGACTCGTTCCACCGCGACGCCGAGCGGCTCTTTGATAAGCTCTGGATCGCTGCGCCAATGAGCAGCGCGCCAGCCTCTTCCGCCAGCAAGAAGTCGTCGATGGAAAGCCTTCTCGAGACCCTGCAGCGGCTCAGCCGCATGCTGCGCCTCGTGTTTGAGATCTCGGACGCGTACGTTGCATCCACGGCTCACTCTCGACCGGCCGGAGCTGGCGGCGCGTTCCCGACCGACGGTCTCGAGTCGCTCGAGCCGAGTCGCTACGTGCGCTTTTCGCACTTGCTGACGCGCCGCGGAGTCTACCAGATCAAGCGCGGCCTGCGGCTGTGCTCGCCGGATGCGGCCAAGTACGTCGGCGACCCGATGCTTCGCCCGATCTGCTCGTTCGAGATCCCGTTCCTCGTGCGGCTCTCGTTCCGTGTGTCGACGTGGCTGAACGCGCAGCTCGGACTCGAGAGCCCGTACCGCGGCAAACGCTTTGACGACAACGTGGACGTGGACCCGATGCTCGCCGACTTTGGCGCGTTCCGCTTCAACCTGCGCTTCCTCGCCAGCAAGATCAACCTGTCGTTCCTTGCGGGCTTCCTGCTGCTCGTCTACGCTGTCTTCACCTGGTGATGCAGCGGGACGAGGATCGTTTGCGCGTATGAATCCAAACGGGCACTTTGAACAACACAGCGTGAAGTACTTCTCAAGGGTCGGCTCAATAGCATGCTGTACTAACACCACCACTAACAACATAGAGAAGGGGACCCCGACTACCTGTGCGTTTCTTGACCTAGGAACAGCCGGCTGAAGCGTCAGTCGCTGTCGTCGCTGCTGGCGCTGGCGTCGTCGTCGGCATTCGAGTCGCTGTCGCCCGAGGAGGAAAAGTACGACGAGGACGAAGAAGACGGCGACAGGTACGAGTTGAGCAGCGACGGCGACGGATCAACCGCCGCCAACGAGCCAGTCGCCGCTGGTCGACTCGCCTTTGCCGATGAACGGTCTTTGGAGGCCGACGGAGGGGGAGGAGGCGGAGTGTCGCGCATCACAGACAGGGCCGCCGACGATACCGACGGCGGCGGTGGCGGTGGAGGCGGCGAAGACGGAGGCGGGGGCGATCGACGGGCCGTTGACTTGTCGGCGCCCGTAGCACGCGACTTCTCAGTGTTCGCGGTCTTCGACGACGTAGGCTTCTTCGGAGTCGACGCCTTCTTTCGCCGGGAGCTGTCTTCGTCGCTGGACGCGTCCGAGTTGGAAGACGACGAAGACGATGACGAAGACGATGACGACGACGACAACGCAGCGTCGCTGTTGTCGCTCGCTTCGGAG
The DNA here is from genome assembly GCA_023337975.1 of Phytopythium ostracodes. Classification (NCBI taxonomy): domain Eukaryota; phylum Oomycota; class Peronosporomycetes; order Pythiales; family Pythiaceae; genus Phytopythium; species Phytopythium ostracodes. Next base: position 30,511 of record JAADXW010000114.1, read on the forward strand.
CTGGAGCTTTCGATGACGCGCGCACGAGACACGCGCGGCTTGGCCAGAGGGCTCTTGACACTTGCAGCAGCATCCACCTCGGCGACGTCAGCACGCGCTCGCGGCCCAGCTTCAGCGGCGGCAACGCCATCCGACTGACGAGTTGACGCGCCTGATGATCCTGCGGATCGCGTGTTTCGCGTCGTTGGACTTCGCTTCCTCATACTGCGCGAGCCGTCGCCGTCAGACTCCGATTCGGACAAAGACAACTCGTCGTCGTCGTCATCATCGCTGCTATTCGGTGCCCGGCGACGCGTGCTTGCTCGGGAACGCGTTGCCCTAGCCGAGCGGCTGGACCTCGGCGTCTCCCTCTCAACCACAGCGCTCGAGTCACTGCCGCCTCGCCTGGAGCGAGTAGACCGTGCTGCCGTTGGTGTCTTGCTTCTCGATACCCGAGCTGACTTGCGCTTCCGGCGACCGTCTCCGTCGCTGCTGCTCGCGTCGTCGCTGCTCACCGACTCATCACTTGAGTCGCTGGCCTCCGAAGCGCTCGACTCGGTCCACGCCTTGTTGGCACTTCCCGCAACGCTCGCTTCTTCGCTCGAACTGCTCGCATGCGCCGCCTCATCGTCGTCGTCATCGATAGTTTCCACCTTGCGTCTGGCCACACGGCCGTCGCGCCCGTAGTCTTCCATGCTGACGTCCTCGCGGTCCGCATCTATCATCGTGCCGGCCCCTCTCCGCTCCGCGGCAGTGCACATGGCGCGAAACAACTGCTCCAGCGACTCGGCGTACTCCACGACGACCGTGTCGGGGTCGTTGAATTGCCGGCAGTTGTACCACACGAGCTCCACGTCCTGCTTGAACGCGTCCCACCCCTGTGCGATAGTGCAAAAAGCAGCAATGTAAGCCCCTGAATACTCCTTGCAGCACACGATACCCCTCATGGACTGATGGGTTCGGCGTACATTGTAATACTGCGTCTGGAGCCGTGATCGGATGGTGCCGAGGTCCATCGGGTGCTTGATGATGGCCAGGTAGTCCGGACAACCGTCAAGCTCGGGGTCCACCGGTCGCGCAAACAGCTCCTGCGAATACATCGCGTCGCAAAATACCACCTAGTCAGAGCGAGCAGCGAGCAACGCGCGCCAGTTCTTCGCTTACGTACAGCAATGCCTTCCTGCAGCAGACGATTGACGAGTGCGAGGCACAGCGTCGACAGACTTCGCTGGTTGCCCTGTGCATATCAACCAGAGGTCGGTTAAAAACCGATCACAGAGTGGACTCAGCCCGAGATACGCTCTACGAACCTCGAGAAGCGACCACTTGATCCACTCGCCGGGGCGCAGCTTGCCGTTGTCTTCGTCGTCTTCTTCGCTCTCACTATCGGATCCGAGCTGCTGGTGCCGTCTCCGCAGCCGCGACGCGCTGCTCGTCCAAATACTGTCAGTTACTGCTTAAGGAAGGCAAAGCAAGCACATGCATTCCGATTGTGAAGACGTACCGTTCGATAGCTAATTGTTGCTTGCTGTCCATCGACTCATCCGCGTCCCCGCCTCGCGACCGGGTATACCGCCGAGCTCCAAACTCGTCATTGTCCGACTCGTCATCCAGCTGCAAGCCACAAGTCACAGAGCAATGAGTCAGTGTTTAGAACGATACGCGTGTGCGACCGTCTATGGTGGTGACGCACTTCCGACTCGCGAGATGACTGCGTCTTGATCTTGCTGATGGCGATACGAGACGACTGGCGGCGCGGGAGAATGTTCCACGCGAGCTCCTGCTGTTTGCGCCTGTGCTCCTCCGCCTTCTCTTGCTCCTTCACAATCATAATCAGGCGGCCGCGGAGCCTGACATCGGAGAAGAGGAAACAATCAACGCATGTGAATAAATATAAAGTAGACACACAGCCGGAGAAATGAAGGGAGGGGCGCACCTGTCCTGCTCGAGCGATCCGCCAGTAAGCGACGCGACCAATTGGCGCAGCTCATCCAGCGTTGAACTTGCGACTCGCCACCCGCTGGGGCCTTCTAGGTACTCTTCATACATCTCTCCCCGCATTCGTGCGTCTTCTAGTGCTTGCCGCTGGTTCTGCCGTACCCGGAAGGCATCCACAAGCTTCGAAAACTGCTCTGGATGGTGGCGGCGGTGTCGCCGGCTCTTGTGCTGGTGGCTGCTGCTACTGCTGTGATGGTGAGAAGTCGACGACGACGACTTGCGCTTGTGCTTTCTAGAGGTCGACGAGGTCGACGACGACTTCTTTGTACTATTGCTGTGGGAGGACGACGATTTCTTGTGCTTGCTTGATGAATTCGATTTGCTCTTGGACGTCGACCGGCTCTTGCTCGTCTTGCTGCTGCTGCTGCTCTTCTTTTTGGACGAGGACGAGGACGAGCGCGGCTTTGCCGATGACGTTCGCCGCCTTGTCTTCCCGCTCGAGTGCTCCTTATGAGTCTCGCTCTCGCTGTGGCTACCACGCGCAACCGACTTGCGGCGAGGGGGCCAGCCGCGAGCGTCGTTGACCAGACACTCAAAGCATCGCCACTCGCCGACCGGTTGCTCCAAGAGGGGCGGGTCCAAATAGCGCATGTCGTACGATTTGGTACAGCTCGCGCACGTCACTTCAAAGTTGTCGGCCGTCGTAGTCTCGTCGTTCGGCTTCACCGGCAGTGGTGCGCTGTACGGCGCTGCTTTCGGCTCGGCGTCACTGGCAGCGACTTCATTCACAATGGGGGCGGCAAGCGTCGAGGTGAGAGTGTGCCTCCTGCCCGTCCGGGTGACTGGCTCGGGCGCGAGTTGCGTGGCCTTCTCGACAGCTTGGGGACTGACACTCACTTTCCGGCGCTTCTTTGCGGGAGGCGACTGTGCATGGGTGTTGTCAGCCGCAGGATCACTGGAAGAGCGCTGCTTCTTCGTCCGCTTTTGCTTCTTCTCCGTTGCTGCGTCGGATCCTGACTCGCTGCTGCTATTTGTCGTATCGTCGTCGATGATCATTCGCTTCTTGGAACCGACACGGGTGAGAGAGTGCGCGTGGTTATCATGCTCGTGATTTGCTGCCGCCTTGGTCGAGTCGTCGCCTGTTCTCTGCTTCTCATCGGTTGGCGCAGGTGGCATCACCGTAGGAGATGACGTCGAGGCTTCACGGGAATCATTAGTGTCCGTTTTGATCGCACTGTCCATGCTGACATCTCCATCGCTGGTTGGAGACGTCCTGGCGATCGCTTTCACCTCACCCGGAACCTGCGAAGCAGGGTTTGTTTCGACAGTCGGAGATTCCTGCTTCTTTGGTTGATGTTCGGCGGTAACTACGTCGGTTGCCCGATCATTGGCTTGCATTTCACCTTGCCTTGTGGCTCCGTTGCTCTCCACCGCCTTTACAAACACTTCCTGCTTCACGTCGCCGTCATCGCTGGACGGAGAAGCGGACGCGCACAGCATGCTGATGTCCATCTTTCGGCTGGCAGGGATCGCAGGCGGTGGAGCAACAGCAGGCGGCGTAGATGGCTTGAGTGGGGCAGCGCCTTCCACGACAGCGACAGTTGAGACAATCACGCGCGGCTGCTCTGAGTCGACGGCGTCTTCCATCTTGACATCGTCGTTCAAGAGCGCCTTCAAGTCATGGGAGCTGGTGCCAGGCGCTGGAACGACCTTCCTCTCTTGCTTCTCCTGCTTAACACCAACCGCCACCACAGCTGTGTCGACCTTCACCTTATTGGTGCTGGCAATCTTAGAGTCCAGGTCGAACGACACTTTCGTCTTCTTCTCCGTGACGTTCGCTGCTTCCTCCAGCAAAGGAAGCGAGTTCGCTTCTTGGAAGTTCACGGAGAGGCGTATCCGCTTGGCGCTGGCGAACTCCACCGCATACACTGGTTTCCTATACAAGCACGGGAGTAATTCACACGAGTGGAGGAATGAGTGACTGTGGTTCAGACAATGTAGCGCACATAGAGCTTGAGCTCACCGTTCGACGACCTGCCACTTGGGCTTGTCCTCCGCGTACACCCAGCACTCGTCGTCAAAATACCAGTACGACGTGCCGTGGTCGTCCGTGCCGATTGAGTCGCCGCGCTGTTCGCATCAGTAGACGTGACGTAACTGCGTTAGCATTGTGGGTAGCGTACAGCGTACGACTGCTCGGCAACACAAGGACCCACCAGCGCGCTGATGGCCTTTTCGTCGTTTTCCTTGAGCGCGCCGGCGACGAACTTGTGCAGTTCGCTGCACGAGTCCAGCTTCCAGTGGCAGAGCGCGTCCAGAATGTGAATCTGCGCGATTCCGTTCAGCGACCGTCAGTCAAAGGCGGCAGGTTTTTAGGTATGAATGTAAATGACGCGCATCCTACTCGGTCGTGGACAGACAGCTCGCTGTACGGCGCGCGGGCCATCGGGTTGGCCTCGAACTCAAGGCGCCAGTGGTCCGCGAGCTTGCGCGCGACGGCCTTCTCCCAATCCTGCAGCCTGCGGTTGAAGGGGGCCAGAAACGACAGCACGGCGGCATTAGACGCTGTTCAACCGGTCGGAGGGCGTGAACAAGTCGACACCGTCGCCGTATGTATGAGCAACGACAGCGCGGCGAGTGGTTCCGCTTCGTGAGCACGCACATTCGGTCCATTTTGGTCGTGTACTGCTCCCTCGCGAGCTTGTAGTGCAGCTCGGCGAGCAATTCCATCTACGGGGCACGAGCAACGCGCGGTGCAGCGTCAATCCATCAGCACGTCCGCATCAAGAACACACAGCGGTAAGGCCAGGCATGTACGTGTTCAGGGAGGCCGCGGGACGCGTTGATCAGCGCGTCTTGCAGCTCCTACGGGTCGGGTCGGGGCCAAGAGTGCCAGCATGTGTCACAGCGTATCATTGACACATCACGAGAGGCGGTGATCGTCAGTCAACGCCCACTCATTCCCAACGCCGTCAAGTCAAGCGTTAGAGCCCAGGGCGGGTGCCCCCGCGCGTCCCCCCGCGGCGGAGGGCGTTGCGATGGCGGCAAAAAGCGAAATAGTCGCGTTATACGCGCGAAAACCCGCGCGGGTTGAATTCAAATGGGCGCGTACCGTTCGCGAGAAGGCGCGCAGACGCAGCGGCTGGCGGAAGGTGGCGCAGAAGTGGCAGACTTGCGCGAGCTCCACGGCTGCGCCCAGGTCCTCCCGGGGCGGCGGAGGGGCGCGTGGCGCCTCGTCCGACTCGCTCAGGCCGCCGCCGCCGCCGCCGAGGCTCGCGGGCGGAGAGGAGGAGCTCGTCATGGAGGGTTTCGAGCCGTTCGAAGGGTGGTTTGAGGCGGAAAAGCGCCGGGGCGGCGAAAAGTATAGTGAAACCAAGTCAAACGGAAAAGGGGGGGAAAGGCCGGATGCGTTTCTGCCGGTGTGGCGCCTCCCATTCTCTTTTTCCAAAGCGTGTTACGAACTTGTACCGGAAACGATGATGGGGTGTTACGAACGTGTACGTGCTTCACAACGGATAAGTGTTACAGCACTGCAACGTGGTCAAGGGTCAGAACAAGAATGTATGGATCTCTGCAGTGCATGGATTACCACTAGGCAACGGACAACGACGCTTGCATGTACAAAATGAACGTGTGTCATTGAATACCACCCGTCGTTCGGCGCAAAGCGAGCAGAAAACAGCAAGATTACGGTCTCAGGAGCCCGACCCAACCAACCAACTGGCTTAGACGTTGACAGTGTCGAGGTCCTGCACCTCCAGCAGGTCGGCGTGCTCCTTGAGGATGGGGGCAATTTCCTCGCCGATGAACTCCTCGACCTGCTGCGGGCAGCGGCCAATGAAGAGCGAGGGGTCCAGCAGCGAGTCCATGTGGTCGTGCACGGCCTTGAACAGCGGGTCAGCCGAGATGCGATCCAGCAGGTCGTTGGTCGCGCCCTCCACCTTGACGCGCTTGCCGGCCTCCATCGAGTGCTCGCGAATGGCCTCGTGCAGCTCCTGGCGGTCGCCGCCAGCCTTGACGCACGCCATCAGAATGTTCTCCGTCGCCATGAACGGCAGCTCCGCCTTGATGTGCGCCTTAATCACATTCGGCCACACCTGCAGGCCGTCCGACACGTTGGTCACCAGGTTCAGGATCACGTCCGTCGCCAGGAACGCCTCCGGCAGCACCATGCGGCTGGTAACGGAGGGCAACGCACTTTGTCAGTCTCTCGTTCACATCGGCAGGTCGATAGGAACAGAGCAGCATACCGGTTGGCCGAGTCGTCGAGCGTGCGCTCGAACCACTGCGCAGCGTGCGTCTGCGCGGCGTTGTCCGTGAGCGAGATCACGTAGCGAGCCAGACTACAGATGCGCTCCGAGCGCATCGGGTTGCGCTTGTACGCCATGGCCGACGACCCAATCTGGAGTATGCAATAGGAGGACAACATCAGCCGCCGTTCGTTCGTAGGACACATTGCATTGGACACGAACCTGGTTCTTCTCGAACGGCTCCTCGATCTCCTTCATGTTGGCCAGAAGACGAATGTCACCTGACGCAAACACGGCCAATTGATCAGCAACAAATTTCCCATCGCGGTCATTAAGACTCATGTGTCACGCTTACCAGCCATCTTGTAGGCGGACTGCGCGATGCCCGCGAGGATCGACATAACAAAGTAGTCAATCTTGCGCGTGTATGTCTGGCCCGAGACCGGGATGACCTTCCTGAAGCCCATCTGCGCCGCCACCAGCTCGTTCAGCTTCTTGACCTGCGCATATAGGGGACCCGTTGTCAGACTCGCATGCCAAACACTCCTTGCCGCAGATGCCACGAACCTTGGCGTGGTCGCCCTCGAACAGGTCGAGGAAGCTGGCCTGCGTGCCGGTCGTGCCCTTGACGCCGCGCATGGGCAGGCTCTCGATTTGGTCGTTCAGGTGCTGGAAGTCTAGCCAGAAGTCCTGCAGCCAGAGCGACGCGCGCTTGCCGACCGTCACGAGCTGCGCCGGCTGGAAGTGCGTGAAGCCCATCGTCGGCATGTCCTTGTACTATTGGCAGCATCAACGCAGCACCGGTTTAGATCAGCACAAGCTACGACCAATAGAATCATGCCGATCCATGGACTGTCGCGGACTGACCTCGAGCGCAAAGTCCGCAAGCGTCTTCATGGTCTTGAGCAGCTTGCGCTGGATCAGCTGCAAGCCCTGCTTGATCTGTTATCATTGATACGCCATAGCCATAGACAACAGCACGTCAGCATCATCCCGACCGAGAGCAATGCGCACTGCACTAATACAGTGCCGCACCTGGATGATGTCGGCGTTGTCGCCGACGTAGCAGCTCGTGGCGCCCAGGTGGATGATGGGCATGGCGACGGGCGCGGCCTTGCCGAAGGTGTGCACATGCGCCATGACGTCGTGGCGGAACTTCTTCTCCATCTCATCGGCGTACTCGTAGTCAATGTCGTGCAGGTGCGCCTTCATGGCATCGAGTTGCTCCTGCGAGATGGCGAGCCCCAGCTCCTTCTCGGCGGTCGCGAGCGCGAGCCACAGCTGGCGCCACGTCGAAAACTTGCGGTCCGGCGACCAGATCTCGCTCATCTCCTTGGTCGCATAGCGGCTCACCAGTGGGTGCTCGTAGCGGTTGTGGGTTGACTTGGCGGGGGCGGAGCTCATGGTTCCAGCGATTGCTTCCTTCTTCAGTCCTCCAGCTTGGCTTGGATTGTGTGACGCTCCGTGGATTGGAGTGGCAGGAGCGGCGCCGCGCAGCCAAACACGGTGTTCCTCGTTTCGTTTGTACCGTACCGCATGATAAACAAGGGAAAAATCATGTGATTGGAGGATATAATAGGTAACAAACCATTTGGATTGGTGGAAAAGCACAGAATAAAAACAAATGGCTTCACAGCAAATGATTCCTTACCGGAAATTTACCGTGTTGGAGATTCTTGGTATCTTATCATCCGCTTAAAAAGACCACGCGTGCAAATTCAGTGCGCGCCATAAGTCTGTGCCGAACAGTTTTTCTTGAATTGTAATGCTAAAACCACAATTTTAACGCTGAAAATAAGGCATTGTGCTCACCAAACAAAATGCTATTGGAGCATATATTTTGTTTTCTCATCCGATCAATGGTTGTCGAGTATCAACCAAAACCTACATTCTGACCCCGACATAAATACGTGCC